>BPUM01000046.1:1200000-1507280 GCA_020521455.1 Prunus kanzakura | reverse complement strand
GCGCCGTCATAACCACATCGGAATTCCAAAAGTCTTTCGGCAGTTGTGATAACCACGTCATTTATGAATTATCTACCGTCGTTATAACAAAATAATACGGCGGTTTGTTAATGACAACGTCGTTGTATTGAACTCTGGGAAAATATATAAACTTTTCGTCACCTGAACCTAATATTTTACGGTTTTCACTTCCCGATAAAGTATCGTAGTTTCCCTCTCATTTCCCAAATCACCATTTTCGTCACCTGACCTAGCATCATCGTCTGAATCATCGTCTTCATCGTCCAAATCACCATTTTGGTCTTCGTCTTCGTCGGAAGGAAACATTTCTTTGCACGCCGGTGTTATTCAAGGTTTTTTCTCACTCTCTTCCCTTTTTTTACTTTTCATTTGCATGCCGTAGTTGTCTGGAAACTAGATTCTGTCAAATTGAAGAAATCTTTCACTGGTTTTGATTAAATACATAAGTAGATACCCTCACGACGCCAAAAGACGACAGTTCTGTCCTGTTTTCGACGATGGAATGGACACACCACGACGGTGGCTAAAACCGTCATGGTGTGACAATTAATACGTCGGAAACAAGATAAAACCGTCGTCTAGTGAGAGAAGTACACTAGTTTTGTAATTTAATAACCGACGTAGTTTATGAATATTTACGTCATGAAATATATAAAACCGTCGTTGTTTTTATATTATTACGTCGTTTATTTTTAATAACCGACGTTGTTTTTTCTGGCAGATTAATCAAAAATGGTTTCGAAATCTCAAAACAAGGAAGCTGAAGCGTCAAAGGCCACAGCAGGTTCAATGGCACAAGGGGATGAACCCAAAACAGGTTTAGTGGAAGTTGAAAAATCAACTCAAAGCAAACCCTCGAAGAGGATGAGATATTCCTCAACCTCAGAGAAAGACTCGAGCACAGCCACATTTGTTGAGGAGCCAAAATCTGGCCGCGGTATCAGCACAATGAGCCGTGTTGTGAAGAGGAAAATTGAGAAGGTTAAGCCTGTGGTTGAGTTCAATAAAGATGGCAAACCACATGGCGAGGCTGCTGTTGAGATGCAGTCTTACATTGGTGTTTTGGCACGCACCAGAGTCCCTCTTGTGGACAAGAAATGGAAACAATTACCCAAGGACGTGAAGGAGCAGATTTGGGAAGCTGTTCAAATGTCCTATGTTATTGGGGATCGTTACAAGAACTTGGTCTTGCAGTCTGCCGCCAAAAAATGGAAGGATTTCAAGTATAACGTAACTAGGCAGTATATCCTTCCTTACGCACATGACAGGGAGAGGTTAAGAGAAACCCCTGCGCTTTATAAGTTCATAGAGAAATCGCAATGGGATGCCTTCGTAGCTTCAAGGTTAACCCCAGATTTTGAAGCTAAGCATGCTGAGCAGAAGGAGAGGAGGGAGAAATTGGAGTACAACCATAGGTTGTCTAGAAAAGGGTATGTTGGTTTGACGGACCAATTGGTAGAAACCATGCCCGAAGGTCAAGAAATCGATCGAGCTGTTCTGTGGAAGAAAGCAAGAGAAGATAAATCAGGAAACATGCCTGATCCAAAGGCTGCAGAGAAGGCAAAACTAATCGTAAGTCTCACTAACTCTGTTCTAAATTTGAAAAACAGAGTGTTTTATTTTGGTATAGACGTCGTTTATATTTATATAAGCGACGTTATAAAGTGAACACCACGACAGGCTTAATTTACGGACGTTTAAAAGTGAATAGGACGTCGGTTTTTGAATAAGTAGACGTCTAGATAGAATTAATACGACGGATTAAATTATTCTATGAACTGCATTTTTGTTTTAAGTTTACTCACGCACACACTCTCCCTCTCTCTGTCTATTTCACTGAATTTTGTGGTGCACAATTTCTGGAAAAGAATGCATATTTCAATCGAGTTTTTTCACTTCTTCATTAAAACTTACGACGGTTTTATCTTATCTAGACGTTAGAATGATTATACAACGACGGTAATTTTGTGCAGCCGTATGGAATTGTACATCTACGTATGTTTGTTTAATAATCCGTCGTCTTACTTTGAATATACGACGGTTTTTAATTTATGTCTTAATCTGTTTTATTTGAATATACGACGTATTTTTATATACCGACGTTGTAAAGTATAAACAACGACGGTATTTATATATAGACGTTTTAAATTAATACCACGTCTGTCATTTAATAAAAACCGTCGTTGTTTATAATTTACAACGTCGGTATATGTATCTGTCATACACCCTTCTCAGGTTCTAACAATCTCTCTTTCTTTCTTTTAGGATGATTTGCAAAAGCAAGTCTCCGAAGGCACTCTGACTGTCTCCCGGGAGCAATGATATCTTGACTCTGGCTTTGGGAAACCCGGAGCATGGTGGGAGAGTCAGAGGAGCTGGTGCTGGCGTTACCCCAACTCAGTTCTTCAATTTGCCGAAGCAGCAGAGAGTGAAATTTGGTGACAAATTGAAGGAAAGTGTGAGGGAGGCAGTCAGAGAAGAGACCTTGAGGATTGAGACGAAGTCAAGGGAAACTATAATGGAAGCAGTCAGAGCAGAGAGGGAGACTTTGTTGGCATATATCCGTCAACTAGTTCCTAGTTTTGATCCCAGCCAGATGCTCCAAACCCCAATTCCTCCAATTATTTTACCCCCTCAAGATCAAAGCCCAAAAAATCCAATATCTGATAAGGCAAGCTGCTCTGGGGCCACTAATATCAGACCCCTAGCTTTGGAATTAGAAGATCCGAAGCCTGAAGCTGATACTGCTGCAAAAGAGAAAGAGGACACGGTAAAATCTCTGCTTATTTATATTTCTGCTTTTTAAATTTTAAAAAGACGTCGCTCCTTTTAATAGCCGACATTAAAATTTAAAATAACGACGGTAAATACGTCTGTTTCTTACAAGACACGTCGTGTTTCGTTATATACCACGACGCTTTTATAAACCGTCGTTCATTTCATGATTTCATTAACTGTATTTATATTAGACGACCTTTCTATAGAATAGCGACGTTATAAATTCAATACAACGTCAGTATTAACGAGAAACCGTCGTTTATATTTTATACCGCCACGTCTGTTTTTTTTGTTTAGTTAGAGTCGTTTATTTTAGTTCACACACAAACTAACTTATATTTCTTTATTAATTTCTTTAAACAGGATCTCTCAAAGCTAGATATGCCGCCTCCTCTTTTAGCCTTATGCCAACATTTCCAGACCAAGTTGTTGCCTAATGGTAACGAGGCTCTAACAATTCACATGCCCAAGGAAGTGTTTGGCATTGAGCATGATACCTTCCTCTTCACTGAGGATGTTTTGCAGTTTGGTTCAATGGTTGAGATAGGAACCACAGTGATATCAGTATACATGAGGTAATTCTCCCTAATCCCATTTTGTTTTACATTTTCCTTTCTTTTAAATTAAAATCTCATTTAATTGACTTTCATATATTTAGGTTCCTATTTGACTATTTAAAAATGGCAAATCTTGTAAACCTTGTTGGCCTCGTGGACCCTGGGCTAGTGAGCTCTGGAGTTGGATCAATATCAGACCGAATAAAAAACCTGTCAAACCGCCTGAATACAGCAGATGGGAATCAATTTTTCTTGGTCCCTTATAATCCAGGGTTAGTACCATTTAAAGTATTTTCCTATTACATGAATTCACTGCCTTATAATCCAGGCTTCTAATATTTTTCTTTCTAATATGAATCATTATGTGCAGGGGTCATTGGGTGATGGTAATTGTGAGACCATTAACAGAGACTGCCTATTACATGAATTCACTGCCAAAACGCATGGTTGACGACGAAATGAAAAATATAGTGAATACGTAAGTTGATTTCTTCTGATTTATGATTTTTCCTATAAAGTATTTAAATAAACGACGGTTTTTACTAATACCGACGTTATTATATAATATAACGACGGGAAGATATTACCGACGTTTTAATTTAACTACCACGTCAGTATTTTCTTAAAAACGTCGTTTTAATTTAACTACCACGTCGTTTGCGTTTTATTTAAGAACGTTTTAATTTTTTCTGCACAATTTTCGTCATACGACGTTTTTTACTCTTACCGACGTTATAACGTTACACAACGACGGTTAGGTTTTACCGCCGTTTTAAACAAAATATAACGTCTTGGTTTAAAAAACTTCGTCGTTTTGACTGATTTACCACGACGGTTACTATTTGTATTTAACACCCTTTGTTTTCTTGTAACAGGTCAATTAAAATGTTTAACATTCATATAAACAAAAATTCACGTAAACAGCAGGCCATTTGGAAAAATCTACACGGCACTCCTGAACAACCAACAAGTGTAGAGTGTGGCTATTACGTGATGCGATTCATGAGAGATATAATTCATGATCCAGACCTAAATTTCGAAAAGAAGGTAAAACGCAACATTTTAGATATACTTTCTTTATTTTACTACGTCATATTTTTGTTTAACCGTCGTTTGTATTCTTTTAACACGTCGGTTTTTTGGTTTATTTTGCAGTTTGACAAGAAAAAAGATAAACTTCAGTATACACAAAAGGATATTGATGAAGTTAGGCATGAATGGGCAGAATTTGTGAACAAGCAATTACCGAAGGATAATTGATGTAGATAAATATTTATGAACAATGTTTAATTTAGATTATTTAAAATGTATATAAATATTTTGTTGTAATCAAGAGAACAAAAATCAACAAAATTAAATTTTGTTTAAAAATTTGTTTAGTTCCCAAACACCGACGTCTGATTCTAATTTACACGTCTCATACGTGTACACAATGGTCGTATTGCAGTAAACGACGTGTAATAGTCAAAACAACGACGGTTTATAATTAATTCATCCTGTATAAATGAATTTGTACTCATATACTACGTCCGTTAGTATAACCTTTTCGACGTCGTAATAATATACAAAGGCTGATATTTCTAAATATCCGCCTTTGTGTAAAAAAAAAAACGTCAGCTATATACAACAAAATGACGTGTAATAGAAATAACAACGACGGTATATAATTAATTCATCCTGCATAAAAGAATATGAATTCATATACTACGTCGGTTAGTATAACCTTATCGACGTCGTAATCTTATACAAAGGCGGATATTCTTAAATATTCGCCTTTATATATATAAACAACGTCAGTTATATACACTAAAATGATGTTTAATATTAGTAACAACGACGGTTTATAATTAATTCATCCTTTATAAATGAATTTGTATTCATATACTACGTCGGTTAGTATAACATTAACGACGTTGTAATATTATACAAAGGCGGATATTATTAAATATCCGCCTTTATATATTTAAACAACGTCCGTTATATACACTAAAATGACGGTTTATAATTAATTCATCCTGTGTATATTCTTAAATATAGTTTCAACGTCGGTTTTTTATGTTTAATGTCGTTGTAAAGGGATACAACGTCGGCTAAGTCATTTTTAATTTAATTGTTATTGACTTTTATATTTTATTTAAATCCATATTAAATTCATAACTATATCCAAAAATTATACTGAAAACTACCAAGCATTGGAATATTGTCTCTATCCTAAAGCTTTAAAAAATATAATTTTGGAAATATTTTTTTATTGTATTTAATTACTAATATTAATAATATATTCAAAACAAAATCCGAAAAATATACCGGCAAATTCTATGCACTGATTGAGACAATATCTTGCCCGTTAAGGCCTGAAAAATGTAATTTTAGTTTTCAAAGTTCAAATGATAACAAAATTCAAACAAATTTAGAGACAAAGCATTGTACTCCTTATACTTTACATAACATAACCCTAAGGTTTATGTGATCCATTGGTGCCCATAAATTCAAAATTATGAAATCCATATTTTAGCCTACTATTGTAGAAGGCAATGTTGTAAGGAATCCATAGCAATTTTCGGTTCATTTTTCTCGTACTTGTGTATTTTTTAAAAATTATTTTACAATTTAGGGTTTAGGGTTTTTTGAAACGACGCCGGTTTTCTCCCGCTGTTTTTGGTCAACTACATTAACAAAGACTAATTGAATTCGGTTGACGACGTCAGTTATAAAATAGCGACGTCTTTAGTGTTTACAACGTCGTAAATGTATTATAACCGCCGTTGTAAGTAATTATTAGACGTCAATATCCATGTAAGTACAACTCTAGTCCCTTTAATCCTAATTCTCTCAGCTCTGTCTCAAGCTTTTGTTATATTCTCTCAGCTCTCTCTCAAAGCATTGGGTACGTAGATTCTCCAAGATCTCTCTCAAAGCATTTGGTACGTAGATTTTTCAAGATCTCTCATTGGGTACGTAGATTCTCCAAGCTCTCTCTCAAAGCATTGGGTACGTAGATTCTCCAAGCTCTCTCTGAAGCAGTTGTTATATTCTCGCAGCTCTCTCTCAATATCCATGTAAGTACAACCCTAATCTCTTCTTAAATCCATAAATGTTTTCGTTGGTAGCTATATTAGGGTTTTGGTGTTTGCAATCTTGTAATAATTGCTCTCTGTTTGGGTTCTTTTATGTTTGTTTGGCCATGGGTTCTTGGAAAAGGAATGGGGATGGGAGATTTAAGCTGTTTTTTTTTTTAACTACGACGACGGTTGAAGGATCAAACCGTCGTCCAAATGTTTATTATACGTCGGTTGTTCATTTACTCCCGTCGTCTACGTTTTAAGCCGCAACTGGTAGCCTAAAGACGACTGTTTCTCCATTAAACGTCATCTTTAGGCTACCAGAACACCGTTCAAATTTCTGGGTCTGGGTATCTTAATGACGACGGTGACTATAGATGCCGTCGTCGGAATGTATATTAAACGACGATTATTTTTATAAACCGTCGTCTTTTCCATGTTTTATATTTAATTTTCATTTTGTTCTCTGCTATTTGAATGAGGTAGTGTTTCATTGCTGGTCTTTCCACTTTAATATATATATATTTATATGAATTTGATAGAGTGTAAGATGGATAAGTCATGGATGCATGCGGATAGAAGATCGAAGGCATATGAGTTAGGGGTGGAAGGATTTTTGAATTTTGCGTTACAAAATCTTGGAAATACAACTGAGATTCGTTGTCCATGTGTTAAATGTGGGAATATTCGATTGTTTGGGGTTGGAATTATAAGGGAACACTTATACTTTAATGGAATTGACCAAAGCTATAAGATTTGGAGATGGCACGGAGAACCTTGGGAATGGACTACCAATGCTAGTAGAAATGTGGAAGAAGATGAGCAAAGTAGGTTTAGTTATGTTTCTGAAGAATTAGGGATGGATGATAATGATTTTGCCAATATTGGATCTGATCCTTATGAGTTTGCCAGTGTGATTGGGGATGGCGATGAACCCTTGTACCCTGGTTGCAGTAAGTACACGAAGTTGTCGGCTTTGGTGAAGTTATATAATTTGAAAGCAAAACATGGGATGAGTGATGTTTGCTTTACAGAATTATTGATACTTCAAGGAGAATTTCTTCCAGAAGGAAATACACTACCTTCCTCTATGTACGAGGCAAAAAAGACTTTGTCTGCTTTAGGGATGAGTTATGAGAAAATCCACGCATGTTCCAATGACTGCATTTTGTATCGGAAGGAGTATGAGAATGCAACTAATTGTCCTACTTGTGGTATCTCAAGGTGGAAGGAAACCAAGGATGGGTTCTTGAAAGAGGGTGTGGCAGCGAAGGTGGTGTGGTATTTTCCTCCAATTCCAAGGTTTAAAAGGATGTTTCAATCACATAAGACAGCTAAGAGTTTGACTTGGCATGCTGCAAGAAAATCAGTTGACGGTTATATGTCTCATCCAGCGGATTCCCCGTCTTGGAAACTTGTTGATGAAAAATGGCCCGACTTTGGTAATGAGCCAAGAAATTTGAGATTGGCTCTCTCATCTGATGGATTCAATCCCCACAGTTCTTTAAGTAGCAGATACAGTTGTTGGCCAGTTATGTTAGTTACATATAATCTCCCACCATGGCTATGCATGAAGCGGAAGTTCATGATGTTGACTATACTGATTTCCGGTCCTAAACAGCCCGGAAATGATATAGACGTCTACTTAGAGCCTTTGATTGATGATTTGAAATCTCTGTGGGATGGGATTAGAGGAGTGTATGATGCCCACATAGGAGAATACTTTACACTCAGAGCTGCATTACTGTGGACAATTAATGATTTTCCCGCTTATGGAAACTTATCTGGTTGTGTTGTTAAAGGATATAAAGCTTGTCCAATATGCGGCGATGATACACCTAGTCACAGGTTGAAAAATGGCCACAAAATTTGTTACATTGGGCATAGAAAGTGGTTACCAATCAATCATCCATATAGGAGGCAACGTGCAGCTTTTAATGGGAAACCTGAATATGGCATGCCCCCTGAGCCATTAACAAGAGAAGAAGTGCTGCATATGGTTGAAGATATTAATTACATATGGGGCTCGAAAATTGGGGGAAGTGTTGGTGAGAATGATGGTGATAGAGTTTGTTGGAAGAAGAAATCAAAATTCTTTGATCTCGAGTATTGGAAATACCTCCCTGTGAGGCATGCCTTAGATGTTATGCACATTGAGAAGAATGTTTGCGATAGTATCATTGGTACATTGCTAGAGATCCCTGGAAAAAATAAAGATGGGATTGCTGCTCGGTTAGACTTATTGAACATGGGGGTAAAAATTGATTTGCAACCCGAGTATGGAGAAAGACGTACTCGCTTGCCTCCAGGGCCTTGGAATTTGTCAAGAGCAGAGAAGAGAGCGGTTTGCAATTCTTTTTATGGTATGAAGGTTCCTGAAGGTTATTCTTCAAATATAAAAAATCTTGTATCTTTAAAAGATTCAAGACTTCTTGGCCTTAAATCTCATGATTGTCATACCTTGATGCAACAATTGCTCCCTGTGGCAATTCGTTCTGTTTTGGAGAAGCCTGCAAGGTATGCAATAACTCGATTGTGCTTCTTCTTCAATGCTTTATGTGCAAAGACGGTAGATGTTTCCAAGCTAGATAAGTTGGAAGAAGATGTAGTAGTTACTTTATGTTTGCTTGAGAAGTACTTTCCCCCTTCATTCTTTGATATCATGGTTCATCTAGTAGTACATCTTGTCAGAGAAGTTCGTCTATGTGGGCCAGTATATTTTAGATGGATGTATCCGTTTGAAAGATATATGAAAGTGCTAAAGGGGTATGTTCAGAATCGTACTCGTCCCGAAGGTTGCATTGCTGAGCGGTATATAGCTGAAGAAGCTGTAGAGTTTTGTACCGACCATTTATCTGATGTTAGTACAGTTGGAGTGCCTTCAAGCCAGAATATGGGAGTTTCAAAGCCATTATCAGGTTGCACAGTGGGCTTAGTTGATATGGACTTGTTGAACCAGGCACATCTATATGTCTTGGAGAATACGGAGGAAGTCCTACCTTATATCGAGTACGTATGAGTTTAATTTTTCATATATATGTAGCCATGTTAAATATTATTACTCCTTATATTTATCTTATATATGAGGGACCGTAATGCGTGTTTTTTTCGTGTCAATTGTAGGGAACATATGATCCACATCAAGACCACTTATTCGAAATTTAGAAAGAGAACAAAGTGGCTACAAGAGAAGCACAATAGCACTTTCATTCAATGGCTACGTGTTAAGGTATATATGTTATTGAATGACATATTCAATTTATTATTTTAATTTTCTTTCTTTCTATATATATGTTAGATTGAATTAATATATATGTTTAATTTGTAGGTTCAAAGTGAATTTAATGGGGAAGATTATAATGGCATATCAGAAAATTTGAGATGGTTAGCAGCTGGTCCAAGCATGGTAGTGCCATCATATAGGAGCTATCTTATTAATGGTGTCAAATTTAGCACCAAGGCACATGATGATGTGCGAACTGTCCAAAATAGTGGAGTTTATTTACTTGCACATACTATGCAAGTTGCTAGTGCCAAGGATAAAAACCCTATTGTCTCCAATATGGGTTTTTATGGGGTTATTCAAGAAATTTGGGATCTTGACTACCAAAAGTTTAGAATCCCAGTCTTGAGGTGTGATTGGATAGATAACACTTCGGGCCTTGTAGTCGACGAACTTGGATTTACCCTTGTAGATCTGAGTAAAATTGGACATAGGAATGACCAATTTGTTATGGCTTCTCAAGTCAAACAAGTATTTTATGTTGACGACCCAATGCATCGTGGTTGGTCGGTAGTGTTATCAATGCCTAATAGAGAATATAATGATGTTATTGGTGATGATGTGCTAGGTGATATTAGAATTGAGTGTGAGCCATTTTCTAGAGGGATACCAAATGTTGACACATTTGATGATCTAGTGGGTGAGTTTGGGAGTGAGAACATTAGAGATGGGTGTGAAGATATATGGATTGATTGATTGTTGTAATGTATGACATTAGTTATGCAGTTAATTGTATGACATTAATTCATAGCTCTGTATATCATTTTAATTCCGATCACATTTTCATTCTGCAAGCTTTGTATGACATTAATTCATAGCTCTGTATATCATTATAATTCATTTCAACCGTCGTCTATTACAGTCGTCTATTATAGTCGAAAGGTCTCTTTTTTATGCGATTATGTACCAAATCGACGTCGGTTTTAGTTTTTTACTGACGTGTACTATATTAACCACGTCGTTTTTTTGTGTTCAAGCCGTCAAAATAATTTTCAACGTCTGTGGTGATATAAATGGTCGTGGTTATTGTTGTTTTTACCTCTGTTCAAGTAAATATATGCCATGTTATATGTTTAAGACGTCAGTTTTTCATTCAGTGAACGTAGTATTTATTAACCACGGCGGTTTCTAAGTTTTATACGTCGGTTTTGTTTTATTTCGAGACGTAGGTAAAACCATTTACGTCGGTTTTATAGTTGTTTTTGACATTTAAAATTATTTAAACGTCTGTGTTTTAATAAAACCATCGTCTATTATAGTCGAAAGGTCTCTTTTTTATGCGTTTATGTACCAAATCGACGTCGGTTTTAGTTCTTTTGTGACGTGTACTATATTAACCACGTCGTTTTTTTTTGTGTTCAAGCCGTCAAAATAATTTTTAACGTCTGTGGTGATATAAATAGTCGTGGTTATTGTTGTTTTTACGTCTGTTCAAGTAAATATATGCCATGTTATATCGTTAAGACGTCAGTTTATTCAATCAGTGAACGTAGTATTTATTAACCACGGCGGTTTCTAAGTTTGACACGTCGGTTTTGTTTAATTTAGAGACGTTGATAAAACTATTTACGTCGGATTTATAGTTGCTTTTGACATTTAAAATTATTTAAACGTCTGTGTTTTAATACAACCGTCGTCTATTATAGTCGAAACTTCTCTTTTTTTATGCGTTTATGTACCAAATCGACGTCGGTTTTAGTTCTTTTGTGACGTGTACTATATTAGCCACGTCGTTTTTTTTGTGTTCAAGCCGTCAAAATCATTTTCAACGTCTGTGGTGATATAAATGGTCGTGGTTATTTATGTTTTTACGTCTGTTCAAGTAAATATATGCCATGTTATATGTTTAAGACGTCAGTTTTTTCATTTAGTGAACATAGTATTTATTAACCACGGCGGTTTTTAAATTTGACACGTCGGTTTTATTTAATTTAGAGACGTTGATAAAACTATTTACGTCAGTTTTATAGTTGTTTTTGACATTTAAAATTATTTAAACGTCTGTGTTTTAATAAAACCGTCGTCTATTATAGTCGAAAGGTCTCTTTTTTATGCGTTTATGTACCAAATCGACGTCGGTTTTAGTTCTTTTGTGACGTGTTCTATATTAACCACGTCGTTTTTTTTTGTGTTCAAGCCGTCAAAATCATTTTTAACGTCTGTGGTGATATAAATGGTCGTGGTTATTGTTGTTTTTACGTCTGTTTATGTAAATATACGCCATGTTATATGTTTATGTAAACGTAGTATTTACTAACCAAGACGTTTTCTAAGTTTTACACGTCGGTTTTTGTGTATTTAGAGACGTCGATAAACATATTTACGTCGGTTTTGTAGTTGTTTTTGACATTTAACATTATTTCAACGTCAGTGTTTTACTAAAACCGTCGTCTATTATAGTCGAAAGGTTTCTTTTTTAGGTTTTATGTATGAAATCTACGTCGGTTTTAGTATTTTACTGACGTGTACTATATTAACTACATCGGTTATTTTCCGTCGTTATTTCATGTATGAAAAGACGGCGGTCGATTTCTCGTCGGTTGTAAACCATGATACACGACGGTGGATTACCGTCGTCTATTTCGTTTTTTGTAGTAGTGTACTGTGGACAGTTAATGATTTTCCTGCTTATGGCAACTTTTCTGGTCGCGTTGTTAAAGGATATAAAGATTGTCCAATATGCGGCGATGATACACCTAGTCACAGGTTGAAAAATGACCACAAATTTGTTACATCGGGCATAGAAAATGGTTATCAACATATCATCCATATTGGAGGTAATGTGTAGCTTTTAATGGGACACCTGAATATAGCACGCCTCCCGAGCCATTAACCGGAGAAAAAGTGCTACAGATGGTTGAAGGTATTAATTACAAATGGGGGTCGAAAAAAGGGGGAAGTGTTGGTGAAAATGATGGTGACAAAGTTTGTTGGAAGAAGAAGTCAAATTTCTTTGATCTCGAGTATTGGAAATACCTTTCTATGAGGCATGCTCTAGATGTTATGCACATTGAGAAGAATGTTTGCGACGTGGTAAGCGCAATAACAACGACGACAGTTGAACATTACGGCCGTAGTGGACAGATTAAGCACGATGATTTATTTTCAATAACCATCGTTCAATCCATTACCCATGGGGGTCTACTTCCACTAACCATCGTGACAATTGTTTTGAACGACTATTATGTAATATTTGGGTCATGATTACTGAATGTTACGGCGGTAATGAAAAAAATTGTGACATGTTAACAACTTCAGACGTCACGGATTTCAAAATTGTGTTGTCTAAACTTATCCAAGTCGGCATTTTTGCTGTTAATTAGACGTCGGTTCTAACACAACATCATCATCATATATTGGTAATAACTGTGTTCTTTTCACATTTACTGAAGTTAGTACTTCTTTTGCACGTCAGTTTTGAACTTGTGTGTCATGGTCTATTGTTAACAAGGCGGTTTATTTTTTGGGACCATCGTGGAAGACATTATAAGCGACGGTAAGTTAACACTTTGGGTCGTGGTTAATCTATGTTATGGCAGTTATTGTGTAATTGATGTGGAACAGCCCGTAGGTTTTAGAGTAAACACTTAGCAATAGAACAGAGAAGAAATAAGAGATCGATGAGAAGAATTAGGGATCGAAGAGACGAAGGGAAAGGGGAAGGAATCAGAGAGTTTAAATTAAGGAAATTTATCATTTGCCTTAAAAGATTACAAACAACTCTATTTGTAGAGGCAAAACCGTTTTTAGTCTAGAAAAAGGAAATGTAAACTTTAAGAAATAGGAAAGCAAATTTACTAATAAGAGATCCTTCAACAACAAGGAATCTTTAAGAATTAGGAAAACTAATAATATGCATTTTGCATCAGTAATTCTTGACATGCAATCAGCTTTAGACGTTGCTTCTTTTCTGGAAGCATTGTCTAAGGTTGTTGAAGTTTGTCTTTTTTGCCTTTTTATAGTAATTAAACGACAGTAAGTTTTCACTTGGATTCATGGTTAATCTGTGTTACGGCAATACGTATGGAGTTTTTGACATGTAATCTGCTTTAGAAGTCTCCATGTTTCTAATAATGTCATCTAAGGTTGTCAAAGTTTTCCTCTTTTGCTGTTTTTATAGTAATTAGATGTCGGTTTGTTTTTAAAGCTGACGTTGGTGATTTACCATTATGGTTTTATTCATCAAAAGATGGTAGTCAATTTCACGACAGTTTAAAAACCATCTAGACGACGGTGGATTCCTATCATCTATTTCGATTTTTGTTAGTAGTGCTCTGACCAATCTCCATTGTAAACTTTCTCTTTTCTTGTTCTGGCCAGTTATGATTGACCATATTGACCTATGGTAGAGGGAAATGATTTGTATCAATTGTAGGAGCCTTTTCTCCTAGCTTTAGTTTTCATGAAGCTATTCCTTCTTGAACAATATCAATGAAAACAACACAACTATTGGTGGTATGATTCCAAGAGTTATGCCATTTACAATATTGCCTTCCTTTGATCTCTTCTCGTTTAGGTAAGTTATGTCTAGGTGGTGTGTCGATGGCTTTATGTGATAACATTTCATCAAACAAAGCATCTAATTTTGATAAGTTAAAAAATTAAAAAAATTTGCTTATTGGTTGCTTGTTTGGAATAAATCCTCCTATGAATGGTGGTGGCATTTTATCCTTAGGTGGCTGATCAAAGCCTTACAACTTATAAGATGCTTCAGCTTAGTCAATTCTGCCACTGCTACTTCCATTTCTTAAAGCACTTCTTCTTCATCATCAGAGTCTATTTCCACCAAGTGAACTGAAGATGTTGATGGGGTCTTGTAATAGGTTCCTTTGGAAGAATTAGTCTTTTATTGTTCTTCCCTTAACAACTCTTCTTACTTGGTATCTTTATCAACCAAATCTGCCAAATCTCCAAATAAAACTCCATCAAACTTCTTTCTCGAAGATATCTTCAAAGCTGTTTGAGCCATCTGAATGTAATGCCTCTCTTCCATAGAGATTCTACACTTCATTTGAGTTTCATAAATCTGGTAATGAAGTCTTGAGGAGATTCACTTTCACTCTGTTTGAGTGTTGTTAAATCACTAATAGTGACTTCTTGCTAAATTCAATAATAATAATCATGAAAAACATTTTCCACTTGTTCCCAGGTATGGATAGATTTGATTGTAGGTTAGTGTACCAAGTAAAAGCTTGACCATATTGAGAATTTCCAAAAAGCTTAAGCTGGAGAAGGTTTTCTATATGTCGGTCTTTGTCCTCTTCATACTTCAGGGTCCACCATTTCTCATATCATTCTTGGTAATGCCCCCATATCATTGAGAGCATGGATAAGTGGTGGATTTTGATCATGTCTAGTCAATTCTGCTCAATCCTTGGTGGATTAATCCTAGGAAGTCTTGAAACAACTTCTTCCATGTGTTCTAGTTCTTCTTCAAAATCATGATTCCTCCAATCTCCTTCTCTTATGTTCCTGCCATAATTTGCAAAGTGATTGACTCCCCATCTTCATCTTCTGCCCTATGGAATAGGAGGAAATGGATTGGGATCCACTCTCCGAGGTCTATAAGGAATAGTTGTACCTTCTTGTCCAGCTGATTGTTCTTGCTATGGAGGCAGAACTAAAGGTTTAATTGGTGGAGAACATGCCCGTCTGGTTAAGCTTGTTGAACAGGTGGAATGGTCTGTCCTTGCAAGTGCACAAGAATGATGTAGTATAGCATTTGACAAGTCCAAGTATCGTTCCCACGAGGATTCTAAATTAATCTAATATTCGAATACCTAAATTAAATCTAACTGATACGCAAGTGAATTTGTAGAGATTGTTGTTGTGAAAGTTTATGAAAGAAACAAGAAATTAATAAAAGCAATGAGAATAAAAAGGTTGAATTTTAATGTTGAAAAACAATGATGAAGGTCTAGGGTTTCGGATTCAACCACAAGCAATCCCCCAAGTTAGATTTCAATGCATTCAACAGATTCTTTCAATTCTTTAGATGATAATTCTTGTATTTAAGTCCTTTTTAGGCACTTAGACTACAGTTTTCCTTAAGTGTAAGATTCTTTTCTAGTTCAGACAAATATCATATACTCAATCTTGCAATCTATCTTGGTTAAGGCATAAACTTAACAAGTTGGATTCATTACGTTCTAGAAAACAACATAACCAAGCAAACCATCATTCTTCATCAAGCAATAATATAATTCACAAGAAGCTAATTGAATTATATTGCGAGTTTTGCCTCAAATTCATCTTCCAATTAACTAGATGCAAAGCCCTAAGGTGATCAGTCAAAGAACTTAAACAAATAGCAACAATTAAAATAGTGATTAAACATTCATCTAAAAGAAACTTAGAATCCATTAAATAACATTAGAAATCATAACTATCCATGCTCGGGTATCATCCTCGCCCTAGAGAATAATTTAGTTACTCATGTTCAAAGAAAACATAATGGAAAAACTAGAAAACATAAAATAAAACCCATGGATTGTGATGATGCTCGAGAACTTGACGATGGCAGCGACTCTTTGACTCTCCTTCCAACTCCAGCATAAGAGAACCCTATTTTGTGCTCTTTAAATAAGGAACAAATCCTCTTTTGACTTGGTAACTATGATTTCCTAGTTTGGCTTCAATTGTCTTTGATGAGTTGGCATCCAAATTCCTACTAAATATAGGATCAGACCTTAGAAAATAACCTTGCATCCTTGTAGACACTTCCCAAATGCAATTGACATAAATTAGTCTCCAAGGATTTAACTTCAAAATGATTATTTCGCAAAACCCACAAAATACATTCTGCCCGAACTGTCTGTACTAAAATGACCACAACTCTCTCCACACACGTCCAAATCACAAACTGCAAACTTCTACAGAAAGCTAACATCTGTATATTTCCAAAACTATAAGCCTCAACATCTGGTTCACTCTGAGGAAGTACAATATATTCTGTCAAGTTGACTGATCTGCACAGGAAATTCTGCTCCTAGGATTTGACATCATATTTCAATCCCAAAAATGCTCCTTTTGCTTGCATTTCTATCTTTACTCTTCAATCCTAGTAAAACACAAAACTAAATAAAAATGGACTAAACTCACTCAAGAACAAAACAAGAATCTAAGAGAATGATAATAAAAATGTACGAAATAATGAGGTTATATCATGGTACATGTGCAACAAGGATGGGACCACCTTGAATAGGCTCCTCGTGATTTAGATTAGTTGTTGCCCTTGTCCAGCTTGAATTTCTTCTAATATAGGCTGGATAGTCATTCCAAAGTTTTGTTCAATCAATGGATCTTGTTTATATGGACATTAGAGTCTGTATATGCACCCCCTCGGAGTCCATGACGAACCCTGCTTCTTGTCCGACATCTAACCTATGACGGACCAACTTTACTAGAGCCCTTTAACCCCAATTTAAACGGATAAACGATTCGACTTCTACCGAAATTTCAGCAAAGTCTCCCTTGTAACTAGAACATTTTCCAATTTACAGTACCTGCAAACATGCCTCATAACAAGCCCAACTTCCACCATGCACAAAGTCAAAGCACACACAATAACTAAGACTACTCAAATAGGCTTCTCGCCCTCTACTCAAAACGAGTAAGCAGAGCAACAAAGGATTTAGTTTACAACCCAAGGAAAAGTAAAAGGTAGAGAAAGATAAAGGATGAATTCCTACGGTGTGGACAGCAATGATTCCTCAACATGTTGGTTGCGACCTCAGATATGTAGAACCTGGAAGGGCACAAAACAGAAAATGTGAGTGGACAAAAAAAAAATTTGAACATAATTATAGTCGAACATACTAACCCCACCGTTATTTGAAAACGATGTAAAACCATGCAATGAAATCCATTATTATAGTATACTTGAATTTGAAATCATTGTAAACCAAATATAGCATATAATACAATAATCAAAGTGGACCTTTTTCCCTTTAACCAACCCGTTTCCAAGACATATGCTTGTAAAAACACAATATGCAAGGAAAGATCCTTATAAATATATAAGTATAAAAATATATATGTATATATATATATATATATATATATATATATATATATATATATATATATATATACACGCATACATACTCACTGCACCATTATTAAGTATCGGGGAAATAATCCAACTGTGGGATTGTTTGACTAGACCACGGGGCAACATCACATTACCCTGTGACTAGGGTTGAGTCGTCCAACCAGGGGACTATTGCTCCACAACACACACACCGGCAACACATTGCACATGCAGCTGAAGCAAGTCCTACGCGTGCAGAATGCCCGTCAAGGGCCTACAGCACACCCTGCCAAGGGTTCCCAGGTTCCGACATATCCCAACATCCACTGTATCCAAGTATCAGTATCCAAGGAGAGGTACATATCTTGGTACAATCCAAACTCCAATATACCATATTCAATTTCTCAACTCCATTACTATAAACATATCTGAATTTCAAATATTCAAATGCACCAAAACCCATATACATAGACATCCGGACAATAATAGCATCCATAACTCAATACCCAAATATTTATTCATAGTATAGATATCAAACTCTCAAAAGCATATATTCCATAACCCAAAATATTCATAAACTTCAAATATCAATATAACATCCGATAACCATAAGATATTATAACCCATAATTAAAACAACAATATAACTTCATAATCTCAATAGTCAAAATAATCAAATTTAAATATATGCATGACAACCCACTCTTTGAAAATAATGATCATTTAAAACAAAGTTGACTCACAAAAAGTCCAAAGTTGCTTGACCCTACGAGGATCCCGCCTGTTGAGTACGTGGAGCTTGACTACCTATTTAGAAGAACATGAGAACTTAATCAATAAAAGTATCCAACCAAGAGCTTTAACCCAAAATTCTAATTCACGAGACTCAAAGTGTGTGCATGATTTTTAGGGAGTTCCTAGGGCTAATCTAGTACCTTTGGAAAGATGAGATGACCTCGGAAGACTCGCGGTCAACCGAGTGGTTAAACTCTTCATATTGATTAATCGGGCCTGTAGGGCCCACAACCTCCAATTCCCTACTCTAAAGTTTCTATAGGTTCAACAATGTCTACTAAACAAGTCCTGAAGGTTTGGTCTCGATTGAGCGGTCGGATCTAAGCCAATCGCACGATCGGATGACGATTGGTCCACCTAACCCTAAATAATTGACTCAGAGTGTCACGCCCCAACCCATGGGTTTACGTAACCTTGGGTTAAGTCGTGATTCACACCTTAATCAAATAATTTAATAAAAAAAAACTATAACTAAAATGTGAAGAAACAATTAAATAAATAAAATAAATATCTCACAAAGAATATTCAGGAAAATGACAACATCTGAAATTCTTAAAACAGTTACATTATTTTACAAGCCAAAACTACTAAAAAGTTTACTAAAAGAGTAACTCATTATTTATCCACAAGCTATGTACACAGTGCACTTTTATAAATATGCCAAAATCATCACAAGCTTTAGATTTCAGGTTCGGTACCTGCAAAATCTATTAGGGGGTGAGTGAAACCACAGCTCAGTAGGGACATAAACCTTTTTATATGAAATTGATATAATTAAATTAGGTGACAAATAATCACACATCCAAATAGCACATTATTAATAATAATAATGCATGAATTCACTTCAACTAATCCCATTAATTCATATAACTGGATAAGCAGACCTGCACGTCCCATACCATGCTTATACCACTTGGTCCCGAATGCCCATTTATATGAACTAACGCCCATTTCAACCGTCCCATAATTCCCCTTTCGTTAGTCATCTTGTCTAACTCCCTTTCGCCAGTCCCGAATCACCCAATAAAAACCATGTGCACTGTGGGATCCCTGAGACCTGGTACCTACCAAGAGTTAGACTAAACTACACAAAAGACTATATCCATTACCCTTTTTTCCATCATTATTATCTCCAACCAACATCTCCAACTAATTTCCATGACATGATATAATTATGCATTTCACATCTCCATATATCCCACAACAATGTAGGTATTCAAAATATCACCAATGTACCAACATTGTTCAACCAATCAAGAACACATAAACATTCCAAAAGAAAAAACATTCAATTGTAACAAGAATATTAATCAAATAATCATATCACGCATAATATATTGTTCACAAAATTTAATTAAATCATTTTCTGCAAAAGGCCCCCAAGAAATTCCTACCTCGTTTCCAAAGCTAGCTCCAAGTTAAGAAAACACACAAGCTACGACCTCTAATTCCTCCTGAGATTTTGATCACCACTTGCTTTCTCTTCTTTTCTATCTCTCTTTCTCACTTTAATTTTTTATTTTTTTTTCTTCTCTTTGGCAATCGTCCTGTGTTTTCAAAATCAAAGGCAATGACCTCTATTTATAGTAAACACTAAGGCGGCATGCCAAAAGATAACTTCAATGCTTTTAGGATCACCTCCTTAAGTAACTTTTCCTTCACTCGAAATCAATAGAAGGATAAGAAGATATATAGTGAAGACACGTAGTGATGATTCAACTATCTAAATCATTGACACATAACTAGTTTGCAAGTGAATAAGCAAGTAAACCATCTAATGCATAATTGTTTGACACATTTTGACTACGTGGAGTTTAAAAAGAATTCCCATGCATGAATTTTTAATGGCTATGCATGAGATGCTTTTAACTAATATTAATATTAAAGCCAATTTTGAGAAAATCATCAAAAATCCTTAAAAAAGAATGAATTTGCACTAGGTGAAGCATTTAAATAAAACATAGTCTTTCATAAAATGACAATAATACTATATATATATATTTTAAAGTACAACAATTATAATTTTAATTTAATACTTACCAAATTAATAAAATATTAACGTTTTTAAGAATAAGGATTCTCACAGTCTATCCCCCTTAAAGAAATTTCGTCCTCAAAATTTAAAACTTACTGGAATGAGAAAATAATTTTGGGTACTTTTTATGTATATCAGTTTCTAATTCCCACGTAGCTTCTTCTGTATTTCCATGTAACCAAAGAACTTTGACTAATGGTATTGTTTTTGTACGTAAAACTTGTTCCTTGTGATCCAAAATCTATATTGGTCTTTCTTCAAATGACAGTTCTTCATCTAAATTGAGTTCTCCCCAATCTAGAACATGGGCTGGATCAGGCTCATACTTTCGAAGCATAGAAACATGGAAAACATTATGTATATTCGAAAGTTGAGGTGGTAATGCTAGCTTATAAGCTACTTCACCAATCCTTTCCAAGATTTCAAATAGTCCAATAAACCTTGGTGCTAATTTTCCAGTTTTTCCAAATCTTTTTACTCCTTTTCGTGGTGAGACTTTAAGAAACACATAATCTCCCACATTAAAACTCAATGGTTTCCTTCTTCGGTCAGCGTAGTTCTTTTGTCGACTTTGAGCTATTAAGAGAAGTTGCTTGATAAGTTTAACCTTTTCAGTTGTCTCTTGTACCAAATCAGGTCCTAGCAACATAGTTTCTCCTACTTCAGTCCAACATACAGGTGACCGACAAGGTCTTCCATATAAAGCTTCATAAGGTGCCATTTAAATACTAGATTGATAGCTGTTGTTGTAGGCGAATTCTGCCAACACCAAATGATCTTCCCAACTTCCACCAAAATCTAGAATACATGCTCTCAACATGTCCACTAAAATTTGAATGGTTCTCTCTGACTGTCCACCAGTTTGGGGATGAAAAGCAGTACTAAAATTTAGTTGCGTACCCAACGCTTTCTGTAAACTTCCCCAAAATTTAGAAGTAAACCTAGAATCTCTATCTGAAACAATTGAAATTGGAATCCCATGTAATCTTATTATCTCTTGAACGTAAAGCTTTCCAAGACTTTTAGTGGAATTTGTTGTTTTGACTGGTAAGAAATGTGCAGATTTGGTCAAACGATCCACTATAACCCATACTGCATCTTGTCCCTTTGGAGACTTAGGCAAACCTGAAACAAAATCCATGGTTATATGATCCCATTTCCATTCTACTACTGGTAATGGCTATAATGGACCTGACGATTTCTGATGTTCAGCTTTCACCTGCTGACATGTAAGACACTTTGCTACAAATTTTTCTATATCTTTCTTCATGCCAATCCACCAAAAGTTACGCCTCAAGTCATGATACATCTTTGTCTCTTCAGGATGAATTGTATAGGACGAATGATGTCCTTCTTTCAGAACTTCTTTTCTCAGATCTGAAATTTCTGGAACATAAAATCTATTCAAATATCTTAATCCACTGTCTGCTTGGATACTCCATCCATCTGGTGTATCTCCAGTTGTAATCTTAGTTCGAATGTCTTTAGACACAGAATCAGATTCTTGTGCCTCAATTATCTTTCCAATCAAAGTGGGGTGAGTTACTAAATTACATAGATATGCACAATCCTCATGCACACCTACGTACAAATCAAAATCATAAAGAGACTCTACCATCTTCCACCTTTGATCACATAAACTGGCTATGACTTCTGGGGGATTTCTACTTAAAGCATCTGCCACCACATTAGCTTTTCCTGGATGATAATGTAAATCAAAGTCATAATCTTCTAAATATTTCATCCAACACCTTTGTCTTAAATTCAACTCCTTCTGAGTGAATAAGTACTTCAAACTCTTATGATCTGAGTAGAGTTCAAAACGTTCCCCATATAAATAGTGTCTCCATACTTTCAATGCGTGAACAATGGCTGCCAGTTCTAGATCGTGTGTCGGGTAATTCTTCTCATGTGATTTCAATTGACGAGAAGCATAAGCAACAACTCTGTCAAACTGCATCAAAACACATCCTAAACCATGCAATGATGCATCAATATATACTACATAACTTACACTTCTTTCTGGAATAATTAACACAGGAGTTGATGTCAATCGAGTTTTTAACTCGTGAAATGCTTCCTCACATTTATCATCCTAAATAAACTTAACTCCCTTTTGTGTCAACTTGGTCATTGGATTAGCTATCCGAGAAAAATCCTTCATAAATTTCCTATAATAGCCAGCCAAACCAAGAAAACTTCGAATTTCATGAACATTTTTTGGTTCTTTCCAATTCAACACTGCTTCAACTTTTGTAGGATCCACGGCGATGCCTTCTTTTGAAATAACATGTCCTAAAAACTTTACTTCTATCAACCAAAATTCACACTTACTTAGCTTGGCAAATAACTTGTGTTCTCTCAATGTCTATAGAATAATTGACAAATGTTGTTCATGTTCTTCTTGAGATGATGAATAAATAAGAATATCATCAATGAACACAATCACAAATTGATCCAGATAAGGTCGAAAGACTCGATTCATTAAGTCCATGAAAACTATAGGAGCATTTGTCAATCCAAAAGGCATTACTAGGAATTTATAATGTCCATATCGCGTTCGAAACGCAGTTTTCGATACATCTTCTGCTTTTACTCGTAGTTGGTGATAACCAGAGCGAAGATCAATCTTTGAGAAGTATCGGGAACCTTGCAGTTGATCAAACAGGTCATCAATCCTAGGTAATGGGTACTTGTTCTTGATGGTGATTCTATTTAGTTGACGATAGTCAATACACATCCTCAGACTTTGATCACTTTTCTTTACAAAGAGTGCAGGAAAAACCCATGGTGAGGTACTAGGACGAATGAAACCTTTTTTTTCAAGTTCTTGAGGTTGTGTTTTGAGTTCTTTCAACTCTGCTGGTGCCATCCGATGTGGAGGTATAGAGATAGGTGATGTGCCAGGATAGATATCTATAGAAAACTCCACTTCACGTTTTGGGGGTAATCCAGATAACCCTTCTGGGAAAACATCACTGAAATTCTTCACTATAGGAATTAGCCCAATTTTGGGATCACCTAGATCCTTATTGGCCATATGAGAAATCAATCTCAAATAATTGCAATTTTTATTATCCAAGATTGATCTAGGCTTGCAACTATTCTTTCCATAAAAACTGAATGTTTTCCCATCGCTGAGAGTCATAGTCACCATCTTTTTACCACAATCAAGAATAGCTTTAAATTGGGTAGGCAAGTGCATTCCCAATATTACATCGTACACCATGAATTTCAATATCATCAGGTCAACAACAAGTTTATGATCTGATATCTCTATTATGCAGGATCTACACAACTTATTAACTTCAACACATTTACCCAATAGAGATCCAATCATCAACGAGGATTTCATAAATTCATATTCTAATCCAAGAATAGATGCAAAGGACACAAATATGAATGAATTTGTAGCACTGGGGTCAAACAATATGCTAGCCCATGAGTTGAAAACTAGAAATGTACCTTCCACCACAGTAGGCTCATTCTGCTTTGCCATTTGTCCAACAGCATATACTCGTCCTTGAGTGAGTTGTTCTGGTCTCCTTTGTTGTGTAGGTTGTCCTCTTGGACGTTGTGCCTGTTGATTAATAGGACCTCTAAACTGATTCTGTGAAGCTTGGTATGGGGCTTGGTACGAAGCATGGTACTGTGTTTATGGAGCTTGAAATTATTGTTGTGGTGCACGGAATTGTGGTTGTGGTTGTGGAGCAATAGGTATATGATATGATTGTAGCTGGGGACAATCCCTCCAGTAATGTCCTATCTACCGACAATGATAACAAAATCCTGAGTTTTGAGTTGCCTCAAATGATCTTGGATTTTGATACCGAGAACGAGAGGGGAAAAATCTTTGGCATTTACTACTTTGTCCCCCGTTAGGATTCTTAGGTTCAAAAATTTTCTTAGAACCAAGTATCCTTTGTTTGGCCATTAAGGCACGATCAACAACTTCAGCATATTTCTTTAACTTGAAAAGTTCCACTTTCTCCTTGATCTCTAGTCTCAATCCTTCTTCAAATTTCTTTGCTTTTGCAGACTCATCAGGAATCATGTAAGGAGCAAAACGCATCAGTACTTCAAACTTAGCTTGATGTTGTCCCACAGTCATATCACCTTGATAAAGATTAGTGAACTCACGTATTTTTATGGTTTTCATAGTTTCAGGAAAATATTTTTCTAGAAATATCGTCTCAAAGGCAACCCAAGTTGCAATCTCAACATCAGGCATAGCCAAGATAGATTCCCACCAATGATAAGCTTGTCCTTCCAAATAAGAAAAAGCAATGGTTACTTTCAGGTTTCCAGGAACTCTATGTTCATTTATCTTTCTCCTCATTTGTCTTAACCACTCTTCTGCTACCATAGGGTTTGGATCACCCTTGAACATAGGTGGCCGTATCTTACAAAATTCTCCTTGGATCCTCATTATTTGATCATCTTGAGTTTCATGGTAGGGTTCGTGGTTATTTGTCTCACAAATAGCAGAGGCCATATCCTAAATGGCTAACATTATTCTCATACTATCACTCACATCATTCTCGTTTTGTCCTTCTATTCCAGCCATCTTAACAATTGGACCTTTATCAAATAATTCCACAAGATTAATATATATATATATATATATATATATATATATATATATATATATATGCTAAATATTAAAATAAGCATACTTGTCATATGCACAATGTAAGACACACAATGACATACACTAATAATAAAAAGTGTTGATGCCAACGAAAAATAGACTAGCGAATCAAAGAATTTAAGTAAAGTAAATAAAATGACCGTATGCTATAATTATGAAAACTCCAAACTATCCTGAAACGTCCACAAGATTTTAATAGAATCTAACAAAACTAAAAACTGCCACAAGTCTTCGTAAGTCAAATGCAAACCTATATGATACAGTAAAAAGAATTGCTAGTGTAAGTTGCAAAAATTAGTGCACACAACTAAGTTTAGATTAAATTAACACTTACAATCACTCAATACACCACAATCAGGAAATATTGGCATGACAAACAGAATTGTCTGAATTAATACGGATTATGAAAAGTGAAACTAACAATTAATTAATCCATAGATTTTTTTTTAAAAAAAATACGTAATTAATCATGCCAATAAAAAAAAAACATATATATAAAACATTTATAAATTATATGAAAAAGAAACATTATAGAAAATCAAACATCCATATTAAACATTTATAAGTTGTTACAAACCTATTTCACAAAATTTAACAAAACAGTCACAAACCTATGTTACAAAGAACTTCCCATTTCAAAACCTCCATAAGGCTGCCCACAAAAACTATACATACCAAAATCAGCCTGTGAGATTTACACTATCAAACTTTCTATTCATCATCAAAACTAATATCTAGAATCCCAACGTGAGGGATAATAGGCTCAGGGTGTTTTTCATCATCAGAACTCAGATTGATGACAGTTGGATCAAAATTTTGTGGCTCAATGATAACCACTGAAGCAGCTGACCCCACAGACTCAGTAGATAGAGCATCAAGGTCCAAAAGTTCCAAAAATGCTTCATCTCCTGGATCTGGGACATGGGGTAAGTTTAACTCCTGTAGTTCTGGAACATATGGTAAGTCTACCCCTGGTGGTGGCCACATATCAGCAGCTACAATTGCATCATCTTCTAACACCTGGTTGTAAGAGTGTGCTTCAATATTTAATTGATACTGACTCCTAATATTGTTTGCCTGCAACCGACGTCTAACAACCAGTCTTTGCATTTCTGGTGTATAAAACATCCTTCTATTTTGTGTATCTATGACTTCATTAACTACGTCCACATAAGCTTGGTGGCGTAGACGGCTGTGGAATTCTTCTTCCTCTACTGGGATAAGGCCATCGTGTCCCATTTGGAACCCTCCCCATGTATCATCACTGTGATCGGGTTGCATCCTAAAAATTAATTTAACAGGTCAGTTAAATAACAAAATAACTTAATGAAACTGTAAAACTAGCTCTGATACCAACTTGTCACGCCCCAACCCACGGGTTTACGTAACCTTGGGTTAAGTCGTGATTCACACCTTAATCATAGAATTTAATAAAAAACTATAACTAAAATGTGAAGAAACAATTAAATAAATAAAATAAATATCTCACAAAGAATATTCAGGAAAATGACAACATCTGAAATTCTTGAAACAGTTACATTATTTTACAAGCCAAAACTACTAAAGAATTTATTAAAAGAGTAACTCATTATTTATCCACAAGCTATGTACACAATGCACTTGTATAAATATGCCAAAATCATCACAAGCTTTAGATTTCAGGTTCAGTACCTGCAAAATCTATTAGGGGGTGAGCGAAACCACAGCTCAGTAGGGACATAAACCTTTTTATATGAAATTGATATAATTAAATTAGGTGACAAATAATCACACATCCAAATAGCACATTATTAATAATAATATTGCATGAATGCACTTCAACTGATCTCATTAATTCATATAACTGGATAAGCAGACCTGCACGTCCCATACCATGTTTATACCACTTGGTCCCGAATGCCCATTTATATGAACTAACGCCCATTTCAACCGTCCCATAATTCCCCTTTCGTTAGTCATCTTGTCTAACTCCCTTTCGCCAGTCCCGAATCACCCAATAAAAACCATGTGCACTGTGGGATCCCTGGTACCTGCCAAGAGTTAGACTAAACTACACAAAAGACTATATCCATTACCCTCTTTTCCATCATTATTATCTCCAACTAACATCTCCAACTAATTTCCATGACATGATATAATTATGCATTTCACATCTCCATATATCCCACAACAATGTAGGTATTCAAAATATCACCAATGTACTAACATTGTTCAAACAATCAAGAACACATAAACATTCCAAAGAAAAAATCATTCAATTGTAACAAGAATATTAATCAAATAATCATATCACGCATAATATATTGTTCACAAAATTTAATTAAATCATTTTCTGCAAAAGGCCCCCAAGAAATTCCTACCTCGTTTCCAAAGCTAGCTCCAAGTTAAGAAAACACACAAGCTACGACCTCTAATTCCTCCTGAGATTTTGATCACCACTTGCTTTCTCTTATTTTCTATCTCTCTTTCTCACTGTAATTTTTTTGTTCTTCTCTTTTGCAATTGTCTTGTGTTTTCAAAATCAAAGGCAATGACCTCTATTTATAGTAAACACTAAGGCGGCTTGCCAAAAGATAACTTCAATGCTTTTAGGATCACCTCCTTAAGTAACTTTTCCTTCACTCCAAATCAATAGAAGGGTAAGAAGATATATAGTGAAGACAAGTAGTGATGATTCAACTATTTAAATCATTGACACATAACTAGTTTGCAAGTGAATACGCAAGTAAACCATCTAATGCATAATTGTTTGACACATTTTGACTACATGGAGTTTAAAAAGAATTCCCATGCATGAATTTTTAATGGATATGCATGAGATGCTTTTAACTAATTTTAATATTAAAGCCAATTTTGAGAAAATCATCAAAATCCTTAAAAAGAATGAATTTGCACTAGGTGAAGCATTTAAATAAAACATAGTCTTTCATAAAATGACTATAATACTATATATATATATATATATATATATAATTTTTTTTAAGTACTATAATTATAATTATAATTTAATACTTACCAAATTAATAAAATATTAACATTTTTAAGAATAAGGATTCTCACACAGAGTATCTAGGACTCAAATTCTTGATCAACAAGTTCCTACAGGGTCCTAGAGGTATGTGGAATAACATAATTGAAAATGGAACCGATCAAATGGTCCGAACCTATCAAACCCAAGTATCGCTTATATGGTGCAATATCTGTTTGATTGTCAAACGGTAACCAAAAGCTAATGCGAGCATACCTTCGTGCTTGAGACGACGTGGGGAGTATTTTAGAACTCAACGGGCTGCCACAAAGTGGCCCACGTGTTTGATCCGGACATTCCTATAGGTTCACAATTCAACTCAACGTAGGAACAATTCAACAATCCACAAAACCTCAAGAATTTAACCTCTAAAGCAAATTTCCAGAAATCAAGTATCTTAAATATTTACCTCACTCCTCTGAATTGGTCTGAAATCCTCAATTCACCTCCCAAGGAGAACAACTGCCAAAACAGTACTTGGAAACAAAGAAGCTTGTTTCAATTTGTACCACTTCCGACAAGTATAAACTTGCTACATGACTACGAATTTTGGATATGTTGTAGATTACAGAATGTTCAACAACCTTTGTTAAGGAACCTTTCCCATATGAGCAAGAGAAATCGACATGCAAGACATGAACATGTTACACGTCTTGAGATGGCTATACTTCTTGAATGAAGCCCTCCAATTTTGAAAGATTATAGCCAAGACATAGATAAACAACTTTTTATTAAAGGAATGAAGCCATTAGATCAAAGGAAGGCCACATGCAAGAGTGAATAAGGCACACTAGAGTGAAACCAGCAAACAGAACGAAAGTGAAAACCAGTATCACCTTGAACACGATTTGAGGTAGATAGACATCTTCAATTTCCTTGAACAACTACAAAGAATTACTCCACTCACAATTAGCAGATAAGTGATAGTGAAGTAAAGCTCCTTTCGTTTTGGCTCTTTGTTAATCAATGCCTCTAAATTCTTATCATCTTTTCTTTTTGAGATGAACTGAAGTGGACAAAAGACTATTGAATCTAGATTATTTCATCATTGGTTTCTTAATCATCATGATGAACTTGGCACATGGGCATAAACAGTAATAATTCACCCTGGTTTTGGAAGCAAATAGCCGTAACTTTTAACTAAAGCAAGTCTGACTTCACCTTTCTAGCTTCAAGGTTATCAATTTGAGTTTGAGTTAATCATCATCGGTGGTGATTAATCTGAATAACCCTAGGCATGAGTTGATTGGATTAGGTCTATTTAATTTCTGAATCTGATTCTTGGGTTAAATTACCATTAGTAGTAATTCAATTTTCCAATTGTCAAAATAAAATAACCAGGGTAAATTACACTTAAATTAATTTTGACCTAATATGCTTGAATAGTACGGGTTGTCCACCATTTTTGGCAAATAAGGCCCAATTCGTTATTTTGACCTGGCAATGTTGTACATGACCCGTTAATATGACATGAATTTGCATTAAAATTTCAGTATTTGGGTCTGAATTATCAGGTCATGTTGATAACAGGTTGACCCATTAGCCACCCTTTAAGCAAACTGGTCATGTTGTGTCAATTTGTGAATACTTGTTAAGAGCATGGGTATATTTTAAATTTATATCTCTTTATTTTTTTCTCCTTCTCCTTCTTCTCTTTTGTCTCTTCCTCCCCCATTCCCCCGACTCTTTCTCTGCTCCAACTCTCTCTCTCTCTCTCTCTCACCGTGCCACCCTCTCTCTCCTCCTACTCCTTTCTACATCATGTGAATGGGATTGCCCAAAAAAAGAAAAAGAAAAAGAAATCCCACAGTATGGGCTCTGGTTGTGTTGGTTGTTATTGGTTTTATATATAAATATGGCATATGGCCCATGTCTGGATATGACTTTGAAGGGTGAAACGGGTCATGTCGTGTTATTCGTGAATTTAATGAGTCGTGTTTGTGTTTAGTATTTTCCACTCATTTTCTGATCGTGTCATATCGTGTCAACCTGTTAAGAAAAATGGGTTAACAAGGACACAACACGATTGCCAGGTCTAGTCCAAAGGCAAGAATTACTTGGGCTGTTGCTTGGGGGCGCTGAGGTCAGCGACCAATTTAAATACCTAGCCATGTTCTTTATTTCCCACACCAAGACTCCATACAAATTACTCTCCTTATATCTCATGTGAATAACGCTTGCCTTTACTTGCCATGGCAATAGGTGGGAAAGCAAAATTTAAAAGGATATGACAGTCACTATTCACTTGAATAGTGTCTGCCCTTACTTGCCCTTACCCTTTGCCATGGCACAATGGGTGGAAGTGCTCTAACACTGATTATTTAATTTTAATTAAATGTTGTTAGAGACATGATGGAGTCAAATGTTAACTTTTCAAGCCCATGAGATCATTTGCATAAATATCAAAAGTTGAGGATTTAAGTGTTAACTTTAAAGAAGTTGAGTGAACAGCTACAAGTTAGAAGTGTGGTGTTGGTTTTAGAAAGTGTGTGAGTGGCGCTCTGATATCACTATTGGGTTTTTAGAAGCACAATAGGGTGATTTTATTTATTCAACAATAGGATGGATACAAGGCTTAGCTATTTGGCCTTTTAGTTGTAGCTATTGGCTAGATAGGCTATTGGCCTTTATCACTAGCTTGATTACAAGCAGAAAGCTTAATGCCTATTTAGAGAGGGAACAGCCATCTAGTAAAGTCGGTTATTCTAGTAAACTGACAGTAACTTGTAATTCTAGCCACATATTGTAGCTTCAACTAGAACTTTCTACTAGCTTCAATTAAGTTAGTGACCAGTGTTTAGGGAATACATCCACCGACTTTGCATTCTAAATTAGCCTAGAAACTTTTGCTAGCTTGTAAAAATTTCCCCCCAAAAGTGCATTATTTTTCAACATTCCTCCTAAATGCACATTTGGTGTTGTATTGCACTACTACAAAAATCAAAATAGACGACGGGAATCCACCGTCATCTAGAAGGTTTTCAAACCGTTGTGAAATTGACTGCCATCTTTTGATATATAAAACAATGACGGCTAATAACCGACGTCGTTAAATCATTCAACGTCAAAACATATTACAAACCGACGTCTAATTACAATATATATCGTAAAATGAAACCGCCATCTAACTTATAAAAGACGACGCATATACAGAAGAACGGACGTTTAGAGAAGATTACAGGTCAATAATCATACAGGAACAGACGTGCAAATAATTATTCACGTCTCTAATTGAAGAATACCTAGAAACCGTCGTGGTTAACTTATACAACGTTATAGAAATAAACAAACCGACGTTTAACTAACAAAAGACGACGCAAAAATAAAAGAACAAACGTTTCAAGACTATTACATGTCAATATTCACAAAAGAATAGCCGTACGGATAATTATCCACGTCCCTAATTGAAGGAATAAAGATTTGTATAAACTAGAAACCATTGTGGTTAACATATACTATGTTAAATAAATAAACAAACCGATGTTTAACTTGTAATAAATGACGTATATACAAAAGAACAACCGTTTAAATCATATTACATGTCATTAATCACACAATAACTGACGTAAAATGGTTTAACCACGACATACAGCTAGAAAAAACGTTGCTTATATGATTATCCACGTCGGACTGTAGAGAAAAGCGCCTTTTTAAAAATATTCCTCGTCTATTTCTTACGAGAATCGACGTTTAAATTATACAAAGAAGTCCCTTGGACAGAGTTATACGATGCTTTTTCTACAAAGAAGACGTCTGAATTCTTTAAAATTGCACAATATTACTGAATACCGACGTAAAAATTCCTATCCACTTCTACTTTTGTTAAAGGTTGACGTTAAAAATAATATTGAAGGTGTGGACATGAAAAGAAACGACGTGGATTATATTTTGAACGTCGGTTTTTGTAAAATAAAGGATGTGGTTAATTCTTCCCTACGTCACGAGGATTCAAGTGTATGACATTGTAATTCTCTACCACAGCGGTTTCTAATACATATTGGTGTGGTTGGGGTTTTAAAAGTCGCTTGTGTTACCCTCCTTGAAGTATGTATTCTCAGAGACGTCAAATGTTTTTGAATAATTGACATGCATTAAATCTGTCACAGCAATTAATGTGCAGAGATGCCTTTATTTCTTCTTTAGATGACGGTAGATTTTAATTGTGGAAGTAGTGTTTTACATATTCGTCGGTTGGAGTACTGCAACTTCGTGTTATATTGAAATATACGTGGTGTGTTGTTTTGTAATCTGTTGTTGATGTTTATTACACCCGCTTGTGATTTAATTTTAATAAACCGACGTGTTTTCATTTTCAAATGATTGTTTTTATTTCTTTACAGTCTTTTGCATTTTCTTTCCATGACGTTGGTTGTATTTTAGACGTCTGTTTTTCCAGTTTTTTAACTGGACCGTCATATTTCCCACCTTTAATCCAGTATTTTAAAATTTTGATTTGTCGTGCCCAAAACCTGCATAATGAAAATGTGATCAAAATTAAAATGATATATAGAGCTATTAATTAATGTCATACAATTAACTGTGTAACTAATGTCATACATTACAACAATCAATCAATCCATATATCTTTACACACATCTATAATATTCTCACTCCCAAACTCACCCACTAGGTCATCAAATGTGTCAACATTTGGTATCCCTGTAGTAAATGGCTCAAACTCAATTCTAATATCACCTAGCACATCAACACCAATAATATCATTATATTCTCTATTAGGCATTGATAACTCTACCGACCAACCATGATGCATTGGGTCGTCAACATAAAATACTTGTTTGACTTGAGAAGCCATAACAAATTGGTCATTCCTGTGTCCAATTTTACTCAGATCTACAAGAGTAAATCCAAGTTCATCGACTACAAGGCCCGAAGTGTTATCTATCTAATCACACCTCAAGACTGGGATTCTAAACTTTTGGTAGTCAAGGTCCCAAATTGCTTGAATAACCCCATAAAACCCCATATTGGAGACAATATGGTTTTTATCCTTGGCACTAGCAACTTGCATAGTATGTGCAAGTAAATACACTCCACTATTTTGGACAATTCGCACATCATCTTGTGCCTTGGTGTTAAATTTAACACAATTAATAAGATAGGTCCTATATGATGGCACTGCCAGGCATGGACCAACTGCTAGCCACCTCAAATTTTCTAATACATCATTAAACTCATACGCACTTGATATAAGGTAGGACTTCCTTCGTATTCTCCAAGACATATAGATGTGTTTGGTTCAACAAGTCTAGATCAACTAAGCTCCCTGTGCAACCTGATAATGGCTTTGAAACTCCCATCTTCTGGCTTGAAGGCACTCCAACTATACTAACATCAAATAAATGCTCAGTACATACAAAACTCTGGAGCTTCTTCAGCTATATACCGCTTAGCAATACAACCTCCGAGATGGGTACGGTTCTGAACATACCTCTTTAGCACTTTCATATATCTTTCAAATGGATACATCCATGTAAAATATATTGGCCCACATAGACGAACTTCTCTGACAAGATGTACTACTAGATGAACCATGATATCAAAGAATGAAGGGGGAAAGTACTTCTCAAGCAAACACAAAGTAACTACTACATCTTCTTTCAACTTATCTAGCTTGGAAACATCTACCATCTTTGCACATATAGTATTGAAGAAGAAGCACAATCGAGTTATTGCATACCTTGCAGGCTTCTCCAAAACAGAACGAATTGCCACAGGGAGCAATTGTTGCATCAAGGTATGACAATCATGAGATTTAAGGCCAAGAAGTGTTGAATCTTTTAAAGATACAAGATTTTTTATATTTGAAGAATAACCTTCAGGGACCTTCATACAATAGAAAAAATTGCAAACCGCTCTCTTCTCTACTCTTGACAAATTCGAAGGCCCTGGAGGCAAGCGAGTACGTCTTATTAGATTTATTTAGTTATATAATCTAGATCTTTCACACAAACATGTAATACGTATAAGGACATGGAAAACATACCTGAAGCCATCTTCCTTGAGTACACAGCTTTTGAATTCATCCAATCCGTTGCGCAGCAATCCTAGCAATTTATCAGGGACGGCTCAAGAACTTCTGCTCTCTCTCAGAATCTGTTTCAGCTCTCTCTTTATGATGAGAATAGGTTTAGAGAACGTGTCTGATGAGAGCAGGGCCTTAAGCTTATATAGGGCTAGGTCAAGTCGTCTCTACTCATCACCGAGGGCCGACTTGACTAATCTTGCAAGCCCACTTAATCGGTTCACACAAAAAGGAAACAAAATAGGACTCCTTAATAGGCCTTAAAACCTTTCCTTATTTCACAAGGTTTTGGGCCTCAAGGTATAACTTAATTTAAACCCTTATCAAACCTGATGTGACTTAGTATCTAGTGCAGTGATCTAAATAGGAAAACATAACATTCTCCCGCTAGATCAAGCACTAGAATACTAAGCTTCTGTATTCTGAAAAGTTTGATAATCTTTATTGGCCATGAGTTTAAAACAGTTAAGTCCTTCCCCTCAAGCTACCATGAAGAGTGATTAGACAAAATGAACTATAGACAAACCCTGCTCTCTTTATTGAAAACAGGCCATCTATAATCACATAATGCAATCTCAAAACACATGAAGCACCTACAACGTGAACCTTAATATGTACTGATCTTTAATGTGAATCTTTATGCAATTTCAGTACAAGTACCCCTTTACGACTTAGCAAGATTCCATTCGCAATGTTATTTAAAACAACAGTATCTCAAAAGAGACCATAAACTCACATGCATAAACAAAATTGCACAACAAGTTTAAACAGCTAAATAGTAAAAATGGTAGAATTTAATAAATAAAACTGTCAACCAAATTAACAACCATAAATGCAAATCCCTCAATCCAGAAAACAGTAAAATAAACAAACTAGTAAAATATCATAATGAGAACAAGACTCCCACTAGATTACAGCATCAAAACTAGGAAATAATCCCATGCTCTCAACATGTCTCAAAAAAGCTTCTGAAGGCAAAAACTTTGTGAATGGATCTGTAATCATATCTTGAGTTTTGATATGATCAAACCTAACTAGTTTGTCCGCTACCTTCTCCCTCACTATTAAATATTTTTCTGTCAATATGTTGAAGTCCAGTTGACATCTTGTTGTTCATGCGGTGAAAAACAACCACAGTGTTGTCATTATATATCTGTATTGGTCTAGAGATCGAGTCCACCACCTTAATGTCTCTAATAAAATTCCTTAGCCATACTGCATGAGAAGTGGCTTCATAGCAAGCTATGTATTCTAAAAACATGGTTAAACTCGAAACACCAGCTTGTTTAGCACTCTTCCAAACAACAGCTGCTCCTGCCATCTTGAAAAGAAAACCTGAAGTAGAGATGTAATCATCCTCTGCTTTTCCAAGATTTGCATCAGCATAACCAACAAGCCTTTGTTCTCTGTAGGTACCTTAGAATCTTCTTTCCAGCTATCCAATGTTGCATTCCTGGATTTGACTGAAATCTCCCCATCTTGCTAATGCACAAGGCTAGGTCTGGCCTTGTACACACTTGTTCATACATAATGATTCCAACTAGAGAAGCGTATGACTTGTTCCTCATCTCATCTTCTTCTTCTTTATTCTTGGGGCAATGCTCCTTCTTTAAATCTCCTTTAGCTAACGGAACTTTCTGTTCATAACACATACTCATGTCAAAACGCTTGAGTATCCTCTCAATGTATGTCTTTTGTGATAAGCCTAGGAGGCCTCGGGCTCGGCCTCTTTGAATTTCAATGCCCAAAACAAAAGCAGCTTCTCCCAAATCCTTCATCTCAAAATTATTTGAAAGTAGTTCCTTAGTATCCTTCAGTAAATTATGATCATTTGTGGCCAAGAGTATGTCGTCGACATACAGCACCAGAAAAATAAAACAGCTCCCACACTTCTTCAAATAAATGCACTGGTCAGCTATATTCTCTTCAAAACCATAAGATGAAACAATTTGGTGAAATTTGAAATACCACCTCCTGCTTGCTTGCTTTAGTCCATAAATTGCCTTGCCAAGTTTGCAAACCATATGCTCTTTTCCCTCCTTTGCAAACCCTTTAGGTTGCCTCATATAATTTTCTTCTTCGAGTTCACCATTCAAGAAGGCGGTTTTGACATCCATTTGATGCAAAAGTAGGTCATAATGCGCCACCAAAACCATAATAAAGTGGAAAGAATCTTTGGTCGAAACTGGAGAAAACGTCTTAGTGTAGTCAATTCCCTCCCTTTGGGTAAATCCTTTGGCTACCAATCTAGCCTTAAATCTTTCGATTCTTCCATCTTTGTCCTTCTTTGTTTTAAATACCCATTTCGAGCCTACCAATTTCTGGATCTTATGAGGTTCAACTAATTCCCATACTTGATTATTCTTCATGCTTTCAAGTTCATTCAACATCACTTCCCTCCATTTGTCTACATTCTGACTCTCCATTGCTTCTTTAAAACTTGTTGGATCAGCCTCATCTCCAATGTCAAAATCTGCTTCTTGTAAATACACATAATCTGAATTTGTTGTGGATCTTCTCGGTCTGTCAGATCTTCTCAGTTGTACTGATTCTTGTGGATTATCTAACTCAGGATTCTCGACAGCTTGTTCTTGTGGTTCAACTGATTCTTCAAACAGAGGATTTTGCAAAACAGTTTCACTTAAAGGAATCAAAGGCGTAATATCCAGTTCAGCATTCTCAATCACAGCTACATCACCTTCTTCTTCAAAAATAAAATCTTCATTCCCAATGGCATTCTCCTCATGCTCTATAAACTTTGCACAACCAGTCTCAACAATTCGGGTACCATAATTTGGACAATAAAATCGAAAACCCTTTGACCTTGCAGGATAACCTATAAAATGACAGCTTATCATTTTAGGTTCAAGCTTCTTCCCTTGAGGGTTATAGATTCTAGCTTCAGCCTTGCAACCTAATACATGAAGATGTCTCAGGCTAGGCTTTCTGGTAGTCCAAATTTCGAAAGGTGTCTTAGGTACAAAGTTACTAAGCACTCTATAGTTTGTTGTTTTGATCACCTTTCTCAAAAAACGTAGGCAAATCAGATTTAGAATCTCGCTAAGAACCATGTCCTTCAAAGTTCGATTTCTTCTCTCAGCCAACTATTCTGTTGCGGAATTCTTAGCGTTGTGTACTGAGCAACTCTTCCATTATCTTGTAAATACCTTGCAAAAGGTCCAGCACGTCGTCCTCCTTCATCAAAACGTCCATAATATTCACTCCCTCTGTCCGACCTCACAATCTTAATCTTTTTCTCAAGCTGCCTTTCTACTTCAGTTTGGAAAATCTTAAACATTTCAAAAGCTTGAGATTTTTCTGCTATGAGATACAGATAACCAAAACGAGAGTGATCATCTATAAAAGTGATGAAATAACGATTTCCATAAATTGTTTGATGAGGGAACGGTCCACAAATATCTGTGCGGATGATTTCTAAGAGATCATTACTACTACTTGCACCTTTCTTCTTAGTCTTAGTGAGCTTTCCTTTAACACATTCAATGCAAATTTCGTCATCACCAAAAGTCAGTGATGGCAAGATTTGTTCCTTAACCAGAATTTTCATTCTTTCTTTTGAAATGTGCCCTAAACGTCTATGCCATAACCTAGTGGATGTTCCTTCACTTCTAATCTTTTTATCACTAGATTTAGCTATTAAAACTTCACCATCTTTATTGTAATTGAGACAATGTAATCCTCCTTTATTGTCCTTGAATTTTGAGATACAAACATTTTAATTAAATCCAAAATAAAACCAAGTCTTAATAATCTTGAAACAGAAATTGAATTTCTATTTATTTAAGGTACTGGAAAATTACATCATCCAACTCTAAAATAGATCCTGAATCCAACTTAAAACAACTACTCCAATAATATTCAATTAAAACGACAGGCAGCTATCTAATCCTCCTCATCACAACGTGCCGTCGCCGCCATGAAAGTGTTGTTCTCCTTAGCAGGGAATGGGTCAAGTATCGCTATCTCCCTATTAGTGGTGGCACAAAAAAACTGAACGTGTGATTCAGGTTGGGGCGCAGGTTTCACAGATTGCACTAGGAGATTCTTGTATCGAAGTAGCTTATTGATATTTCTTCCTCTCACATAAGCGCATACACAAGCTTCATAGCGATCCTAAGACTTCTAAGATTGTCCTTTGTAGCCGTGTATATCCTTATGGGCCATATGGTTGACGATTTCGTTGCGCCTTAACCCTTTTCCACTCCAGCTCACCTTCGTGTCGCTTCTTAATTAGCTCTACTATATTCTTTACTAGAATACCATTCGTGACAAGTTGACACGAGTGACACCTATTAAAAGCCAATTGCTTCTCCTTTTCCCAAACTTTTGGAGTTGTTCTACAGGATACATAAACGAACAAAACATGAGTGAAATCATAATTGATCTCATTCATTCCGAGAATATCCTTAAAATCAAACTTCCATCTTTTGAAGGTTTGACTAGTGAGTGTTTCAATTTCGCTAGAAATTGATCGAGGGAGTGTTCAAAACTGCAAGGATTTGCAAACGAAAGCATATTACATATTACTTTCCTAAAAACCGATTCTCAATTTGTTAAGAGAAAACAGTTTAACTGCATTCACAAAACTAACAAATAACATATGCAAGCTTCCTTAATTAAGTATCACACCTTTGTGGCAAGAGATTACTTATAGCTTACACAAATTACGTGTTATCTTGTGCCATCATAAACAAATTACAGGATAGATTTTATTTGTTAAAGAAACTTCTCAAGTAATTTAAATATGATGCAATTTTGGTTATTTCTTTAGGGTTTGAGTATTTAGGTTTGGTTTTGTTATGAAAAATTTGTTGATTCTCAAAACAAAAACAAGCACCTATCTAGCACATAAAATAACCAACCAAAACACAATTCAAGAGAAAAACCCTTAAAAAAAAAGCAGTGAATAGTGTTTCTGAGTAAACAGTGTTTCTGTAGTGAATAGTGTTTTAGGAGTTCTTAGTGTCCGTTTCTGTGAAATATAGGCATTTTTAGGGTTTTAAGGTGATCTGCTAGGTCAAAAACGTGTTTACAGTTTTGAAAATATGAAAACTGAATCAAAATATGTTTTTTCCATATTCTTTAAAACTTTTGATATTTCAGAAAACATGTTTAATCAATCTTTAAAAATTAAACAAAACCAAAATTCATACAACATAACCAGATAAGTAAACAGACATGTAAACGGATTAGGCATGCTTGAACAACGATTACAGATATGTGTGAACAACATAAAGCTCTTATACCAACTGCTAGATTTCTTTAGGGATATAATCTAGATCTTTTACACAAACATGTAATACGTATAAGGACATGGAAAACGTACCTAGAGCCATCTTCCTTGAGTACACAGCTTCTGAATTCATCCTATCTGTTGCGCAGCAATCCTAGCAATTTATCAGGGACGACTCAAAAACTTTTGCTCTCTCTCAGAATCTGTTTCAGCTATCTCTTTATGATGAGAATAGGTTTAGAGAACGTGTCTGATGACAGTTGGGCCTTAAGCTTATATAGGGCTAGGTCAAGTTGTCTCTACTCATCACTGAGGGCTGACTTGACTAATCTTGCAAGCCCACTTAATCGGTTCACGCAAAAAGGAAACAAAATAGGACTCCTTAATAGGCCTTAAAACCTTTCCTTATTCCACAAGGTTTTGGGCCTCAAGGTATAACTTAATTTAAACCCTTATCCAACCTGATGTGACTTAGTATCTAGTGCACTGATCTAAATAGGAAAACATAACACATCTTTCTTCATACTCGGGTTGCAATCAGTTTTGACTCCCATGTTCAATAAATCTAACAGAGTAGCAATCCCATCTTTATTTTTTCCAGGGATCTCCAGCAATGTACCAATGATACTATCGCAAACATTCTTCTCAATGTGCATACCATCAAGGACATGCCTCACAAGAAGGTATTTACAATACTTGAGATCAAAGAATTTTGATTTCTTCTTCCAACAAACTCTGTCACCATCATTCTCACCAACACTTCCCCCATTTTCGAGCCCCATTTGTAATTAATATCTTCAACCATATGCAGCACTTCTTCTCCGGTTAATGGCTCAGGAGGCGTACCATATTCAGGTTTCCCATTAAAAGCTGCACGTTACCTCCTATATGGATGATTGATTGGTAACCATTTTCTACGCCCAATGTAACAAATTTTGTGGCCATTTTTCAACCTGTGACTAGGTGTATGATCGCCGCATATTAGACAAGCTTTATATCCTTTAACGGCAACCAGATAAGTTCCCATAGGCAGGAAAATCATTAATTGTCCACAGTAATACACCTCTAAGTGTAAAGTATTCTCCTATGTGTGCATCATACACTCCTTTAATCCCATCCCATTGAGATTTTAAATTATCAATCAAAGGCTCTAAGTAGACGTCTATATCATTTACAGGCTGTTTAGGACTGGAAATCAATAAGGTAAACATCATGAACTTCCGTTTCATGCATAGCCATGTTGGGAGATTATATGTAACTAAGATAACTGGCCAACAACTGTATCTGCTACTTAAAGAACTGTGGGGATGAATCCATCAGATGAGAGAGCCAATCTCAAGTTTCTCGGCTCTTTACCAAACTCGGGCCATTTATCATCAACAAGTTTTCAAGACGGGGAATCTGCTAGATGAGACATATGACCGTCAACTGATTTTCTTGCAACATGCTAAGTCAAACTCTTAGCTGCCTTATGTGATTGAAACATCCTTTTAAACCTTGAAATTGGAGGAAAATGCACACCACCTTTGCTGGCACACCCTCTTTCAACATTGAATCTTTGTTTTCCTTCCACCTTGAGATACCACAAGTAGGATAATTAGTTGAATCTTCATACTCCTTCCTATACAAAATGCAGTCATTGTGACATGCGTGAATTTTCTCATAAGTCATCCCGAAATCAGGCAAAGTTTTTTTTGCCTCGTACATAGAGGAAGGTAGTGTATTTCCTTCTGGAAGCAAATCTCGTTGAAGTATCAATAATTCTATAAAACAAACATGACTCATCCCATATTTTGCTTTCAAATTATATAACTTCACCAAAGCCGACAACTTCGTGTATGTACTACAACCAGGCTACAAGGGTTGATCTCCATCCCCAATCACATTGGCAAACTCATAAGGATCAGATCCAATATCGCCTAAATCATTATCATCCATCCCTAATTCTTCAGAAACAAAACTGAACCAACTTTGCTCATCTTCTTCCACATTTCTACTAGCATTAGTAGTCCATTCCTAAGGTTCTCCGTGCCATGTCCAGATCTTATAGCTTTGGTCAATTCCATTAAAGTATAAGGGTTCCCTTATAATGCCAAACCCAAACAATCGAATATTCCTACATTTAACACATGGACAACAAATATGAGTTGTATTTCCAAGATTTTCTATAGCAAAATTCAAAAATCCTTCCACCCTTAACTCATATGCCATCGATCTTCTATCCGCATGCATCCATGACTTATTCATCTCACACTATAAAATCATATATATATAATAAAGTGAAAAGACCAGCAATGAAACATTACTATATTAAAATAGCAGAGAATAAATTGAAAATAAAAAATAAAACAAGAATCAGACGACGATTTTTACAAAATAATCGGCGTGAAATAGAAATTCAGACGACGGCATATCTAGTTACCGTCGTCTTTAAGCAACCCAAACCCAGAAATTTGCATGGCTTTATGAAGAACAAAAATTAAAACAAGAATCAGACGACGGTTTTTACAAAATAATCGTCGTGAAATAGAAATTCAGACGACGGCATATCTAGTTACCGTCGTCTTTGAGCAACCCAAACCCAGAAATTTGCTTTTCTTTTTGAAGAACAAAGTTCTGGGTTATGGTAGCCTAAAGACAACGGTTAATGGAGAAACAGTCATCTTTAGGTTACCAAATGCAAACTAAAATTCAGACGACGGGAGTAAATGAACAACCGTCGTCGTGGTTTACAAAAAACCATAGTCTAAATCTCCCATCCCCATTCCTTTTCCAAGAACCCATGGCCAAACAAAAATAAAAGAACCCAAACAGAGAGTAATTATTACAAGAATACAAACACCAAAACATAAAAGAACCCAAATATAGCTCCCAATTAAGAACCCATAGCTAACAAAACCAACGAAAATATTTATGGATTCAAGAAGCCATGCAATATCATTAAATAAAGAGATTAGGGTTTGTACTTACATGGATATTGAGAGAGAGCTGAGAGAATATAACAAATGCTTGGGAGAGAGCTTGGAGAATATACCCAATGCTTTGAGAGAGAGCGAAAACTTTAAGACAAATTTATGTTGAAGAGAGAGTAAAGGGAAATTCTAAAAAATTTAGGGTTAAAGGGAAATTCAAAAAATTTTAGATCGCGGTCAAAAATTTCAAAGGACCTTGTTTTCCAAAGACGACGGTAAATACATATCTATCGACATTTAATATTCACTTACGACAACGGTTTATGTACAAAACCGACATTGTACAATGAAACTACGTCGACAAATCAACAGAACGTCGTAGTAAATTATTTTTACGTCGCCCCTTAAGAAACCAACGTCTTAAATATTAAATAATTAGATGGGGTTTGGATTTCCTGGGATTCGAACACGCGTAATTGACCAAAAACAGCGAAAGAAAACTAGCTTCATTTCAATAAACACTAAACCCTAAACCCTAAATCCTAAATCCTAAATTTTACAATAATTATAAAAAAAAAAATACACAAGTATGAGAAAAATAAACCGAAAATTGCTACAGACTCCTTACAACAATGCCTTCTATAATAGTAGGCTAAAATCTGGATTTCATAATTTTGAATTTATGGCCACCAATGGATCACATAAACCTTAGGGTTATGTTATGAAAAGTATAAGGACTATCGTGTTTTGTCTCTAAATTTTGTTGACTTTTGTTATCACTTGTAATTTTGAAAACTAAAATTACATTTTCTAGGCCTTTACTGGCAAGATATTGTCTCAATGAGTGCAAAGAATTTGTCGGTTTATTTTTCGGAATTTTTTTAATATATTATGAATAATAGTAATTAAACACAATAAAAAAATATTTGTAAAATTACATTTTTTTTAAAGCTATAGGGGAGAGACAATATTTCAATGAGTGCATGGTAGTAGTCAGTTTATTTTTTGGAATTAGTTTTGAATTTATTATGAATATTAGGAATTAAATAAAATATAAAAGTCAAATTAAAATGAAATGACAAATGACATAATCGACGTTGGATCCCTTTACAACAACGTTAAACAACACAAAATGACATCCTAAATTATTTTCGACGTCGAAAAGAACACAAAACGACATTATTACGTTACCATGTCATCTTGTTTTGAATCACCAACGTGGGTTATTACGTTACCATGTCATCTTGTTTTCTATAACCGACGTGGATTGTATTTACAACGTGTTTTCTAAAGTCATTACCGCCGTTGTTTATATATACAACATCAAGTTTTGTAAGATAACCGCCGTTGTATGTCTTTAAGACATCGATATGTTTGTACTAACGGATGTAATATATCGGCACAAATTTTTTCCGTACAAGATGAAGTAAATATAAACCGTCGTGTTTATTCCTGTTACATGGCGTTTTTAAGAATTGTCATCGATGTTTTATTTCCCATTATAATAAGACGGCGATTGTATACACATATGAGACGTGTGAATGAGAATGAGACTTCGATTTTTGGGAATTAAATTAAGTTTTTATGAAGTACTGTCGTTTGAATTCATTTAAAGACATAAATATCCTAAACTAAAAAAAAAATTAAAAATTAATTTTTTTGATGATTGTTCAATTGATTACAAGAAAAATATTTATGTACATTGTTAATAAATTAAAATAAACCTAAATATTGTTAAAATAAATTACATCACTTATGATTCTGTAATTGCTTTTTAACAAATTTTGCTCATTCCAGCCTAACTTCGTCAATATGTTCTTATTTATACCGAACTCGTTCTTTTTTCTTGTCAAACTACAAAATAAACGAAAGAACCGATGTGTTATAAAGATACAAACGACGGTTTTAAAGAAAAAGTTGATGTAGTAAAATAAAGAAATTATATCTTAAATTTTGCCTTTTACCTTCTTCTCAAAAGCTAGGTCTGGATCATGAATTATATCTCTCATGAATCACATCACGTAATAGCCACACTTTACATTTGTTGGTTATTCAGGAGTGCCTTGTAGAGTTTTCCAAATGGCTGCTTTACGTGATGAATTTTTGTTTATATGAGAGTTAAACATTTTCATTGACCTGTTTCAAGAAAACAGAGAGTGTTAATGACAAAACGAAAAATCTAAATAAAAAATAATAACCGTCGTGGTAAATCAGTGAAGACGACGGATTTTTAAAAAAAATGACGCGGTATTTTATTTCAAATGGCGGTATGAAACTACCGTCGTTGTGTAACATTCTAACGTCGGTAATGAGGAAAAACGTCGTATAACAAAAAATTGAATAGAAAAATTAAAAACCCAAATGACGTGGTAGTTCAATTAAGACAATGGTTTCAAGAAAACACTGACGTAATAAATTCTTTCAAACGTCAGTAATAAATTACCGTCGTTGTATTTTAATTATAATGTCGGTATTATAAAAACCCGTCGTATAATTCAAATGTATAGATAAAAAAAATCTTAGAATAAATCAACTTACATATTCACTATACTTCTCATGTCGTCGTCAACAGAGCGGTTTTGCAGTGAATTCATGTAATACACAGTCCCCTTAGCTAGCCTCACAATTAACAACACCCAATGACCCCTACACATAATGATCCATATAGGTTAAATAGTACAAAGAAAAATATTACAAGGAAAATACTTTAAATGGTTATGGGGACTAACCCTGGATTATAAGGGACCAAGAAAAATTGATCCCCATTTGCAGTTGTCAGGTGGTTTGACAGTTGTTTTGTTTGGTAAGATAGAGATCCAAATAGAGCGCTGACTTGCCCAAGGTCGACGAGGCCAACAAGGTTTACCATATTTGCCATTTTTAAATAGTCAAATAGGTACCTAAATATATGAAATTCAATTAAATGAGATTTTAATTTAATAGAAAGATAAATGTAACACAAAATATAGAATTTCTAGAATTACCTCATGTATACTACAATCACTGTGGCTCCAATCTCAACCATGGAAGCAAACTGTAAAATATCTTCACACAAGATGAAGGTTTCATGCTCAGTGCTAAACACTTCCTCTGGAATGTGAACTCTCACAGTCTCGTTAGCAGGCTTCAACTTGGTATGGACAAATTGGTATAGGGCTAACAGAGGAGGTGGCATGTCTAGCTTTGAGAGATCCTGTCACAAGAAATAAATAAAGAAATATAAATTAGTTTGTATATCAATTAAAATAAACGACTCTAACTAAACCAACCAAACTGACGTGGTATATAATATAAACGATGGTTTATAAAACATACTAACGAAGTAAAGGTTATAGACGACGGTAAAGACATAACTGTCGTTGTGTAAATGTTCTAACGTCGCTGCACTATGGAAAGTTCGTGTAATTAAAATGCAGTGAAGGCTTTAATGAAATAGTCGTTATTTTCAAGGCATAAATAAAATGCAAAACAAGTAAAAGCATAATGGTATTTCACTCACAACGACGGTTCTTGGAAGAAACAGACGTATTATGGTTTTCAGACGTCTGTAAAGTTATACCGTCGTTGTTTTGAAATTATAATGTTAGATATTTAAAAGAGTGACGTCTATATAAAATTTAAAAAGTAGAAAAAAGAAAGTATAAGAGATTTTACCGTTTCATCTTGCTATTTTTCAGCAGTATCAACATCAAGCTTCAGATCTTCTTCCCCCAAAACTAGGGGTCTGACATTAGTGGCTCCCAAGCAGCTGGCCTGTCAGACATTGGATTTTTTGGGCTTTGTCCTTGAGGCTGTAAAGGAATTGGGGTAATTGGTGTTTTGAGCATGTTGGGACCAAAATTAGGAACTAGTTGACGGAATTGTGCCAACATAATTTCCCTCTCTGCTTTGACTGCTTCCAAAACACTTTCCCTTGACCTAGCCTCCATCTTCAATGTCTCTTCTCTGACTGCCTCCATAAGACTCTCCTTCAATTTGTAAACAAATTTTACTCTCTGCCAGCTCCAAGACCTCTTACTCTCCCACCATGCTCGGGGGTTCCCAAAGCCGAAGTCAAAATATCATTGCTCCCGAAGACAGTCAGAGTGCTCTTAGAGACTTGTTTTTGCAAATCATCCTAAAAGAGAGAGACAGAGAGACAGAGAATGTTAGACATTGAACAGATTGTAAAACAAATAAATCAATCGACGCATTATTTCAGTGACAACGACGGTTTTTTTTTAAAACTGACGTAGTATCGATTTCACACGTCGGTAGTAAAATACCGTCGCTGTGTAACAATTACAATGTTGGTAGAAAAAGCCCGTCATATATTCAAAAGTTATAAAACAGATAAATAGACTAGAAATCAAAAACCTGTACCGTCGTAGTATTTCAATTAAGACGACAGACTATTGAAACAACCGACGTAGTACATAATTTCAACGGCGGCATAAAATTATCGTCGTTGTATATCAATTCTAAAGTCTATATGAGATAAAACCCTCGTAAATTTTAATGCAGAAGTGAAAAAAACTTTAAAAAAATATGCATTCTTTTCTAGAAAATTATGCACCACAAATTTCAGAGAAATAGATAGAGAGAGGGAGAGTGTGTGCGTGAGTAAATGAAGGTAGTTCTAAAACTTTAAAAAAAGACGGCCATCTCAGGAATATAAGCTGTCGTAGTAATTCAATCTAGATGTCTAATTCATGCAAAAACCGACGTGGTATTATCTTTGAAACGGCGGTAAATAGAAACCGTCGTGGTGTTTAAGTTATAACGACGGTTATCTATACCAAAATAAAACACTATGTTATTCAAATTTAGAACAGAGTTAGTAAGACTTACGATTAATTTTGCCTTCTTTGCAACTTTGGATCATGGATGTTTCCCTTTTTATCTTCTCTTGTCTTCTTCCATAGCAGAGATCGATCAATTTCTTCACCGGGCATGGTTTCTTCCAATTGGTCCTCCAAACCAACATACCCTTTTCTGGACAACCTATGGTTGTACTCGTATTTTTCCATTCTCTGTTTCTACCCAGAATGCACAGCCTCAAAATCTGGGGATAACCTTGAAGTTACAAAGGCATCCAATTGCGATTTCTCCATGAACTTATAAAGCTGAGGGGGTTCTTTTAACTTCTCCGTGTCATTTGCGAATGGAAGGATAAACTGCCTAGTTAAGGTAGACTTGAAATCTTTCCATTTTTTGGCGGCAAATGACAACACCATCTTCTTGCACCCTTCCTGAATAACATAATCCATTTGAACAGCTTCCCAAATCTGCACCTTCAGGTCCTTGGGCAATTGAGTCCATTTCTTGTCCACAAGGGGGACTCTGGTGCGTGCCAAAACACCAATGTAAGACTGCATCTCAACAGCAGCCATGCCATGTGGTCTGCCCCTTTTATTGAACTCAACCACAAGCTTAATCTTTTGAATTTTCCTCTTCACAACACCGCTCATTGTGTTGATACTGCGAGTCGATTTTGGCTCCTCATCAAATGTGGCTGAGCTCGGGTCTTTCTCAGAGGTTGAAGTAAATCTCATCCTCTTCGCAGGTTTGCTTTGAACTGATTTGGCTTCATCCATTTGAGCCTTTGAAACTGCAACAAGGTCCTTGCTAGGACCTTTTGACACTTGAGCCTCCTTGCTTTGAGATTTCGAAACCATTTTTAATTAACCTGCAAGAGAAACAATGATGGTTAATTAAAAAGATCGACGTAATAATAAATAAAAGACATAGGAAAAAAGACGGCTGTGATATTAAATTTCAGACGACGGTTGTAAAACAACACCGTCGTTGTACAAAACATACCACGACAGTAACAAGAAAACACTGTCGTCATATTAAACAATTCTCTCCCACCATGGTATGACACTAGGACGACGGTTTTATCTCGTTCATGTCATATTAATTTATACACCACGTCAGTTATTAAGTCTAAAAACTAACGTGGATTACACATTAAAACGTCCAAAACAAAAGAAAACCGTCGTCTTACTGAGAGTTGATACAAAAAAACGGCAGAGTTCTTTCTCCCATGAGACGACAGTTTTATCTTGTTTCTGACATATTAATTGTCACACCATGACGGTTATTTACCATCGTCGTGCAGTTTGCATTAGTTTGGATTTAACTACTGTCGTGGTGTGTCAATTCTAGAGGTGTCAAACGGAACGGGCCGGCCCAGCACGGCACGAGCCCAGCCCGTTTAAATGACGCACGGCACGGCACGAGCACGAATATTAATGGGCCGTGCTCGGCACGGCACGAAAACTTGGGCCGGACCGGGATCAAGAAATAGGTCCAATGGACCTGGCCGGCCCATGGCCCGACATGGGCCGGGCTTGGCCCGAGCCCGCTTCAAGCACGGCACGAGCCCAAGCACGGCCCATTTAGCATTTTTTTTTCTTCTCAAAAAGTCAAAATGCAATAATTTGACATCTAATGTCATTGTTTATATGTTTTTTTAAAAAAACATATCAATACATATCAACTACAAATTACATCTAATTAAACATATCAACTACAAATTAATTAAACAACATTGGACTTGATATCTAATCAATACATATGACATATACGCTTCTCCTATAATCAAAGCAAAACATTTCTTCACATATAAAATAATAAGTTGTTTAAAAATGAAAAGTTCAAGTGGACTTTGTGAAGTTGGACACTTTTTGCCCTCCGCCCCTTCATATTGTTTGGATGTTTGATTGATTAATGTTTTCAAATAGTTCATAATTTCTTGCCTCTAATTATATTTTTAAAGTTTATAATTTGAATTATCTAGTGGAAAAAAAAAATTAAGTGAAAAAAATTCAAATTAAATGGGTTGGTTCTTCGGCCCGAGTAAGGCCCGAGCACGAGCACGGGCACGGCACGAGCCCGGCCCGGCCCGTTTGAATACGGACATGGGCTTTGGGCCGGGCCGGGATCAATGATTTTATTAAATGGGCCGGCACGGCACAGCCCGATAAATTAAATGGACCGGCCTGGCACGGCATGAAAATATTAAAAGCACGAGTTTAAATGGGACGGCCCGGCCCGGCACGGCCCGTTTGACACCTCTAGTCAATTCTAACGTCACAAACAAGAGAAAACTATCGTCTTAAGGCGTCGTGAGAGTAATGGACCATTGAATTTAAACAAACCAGTGAAAGATTTCGTCATTTTGACGGAGTCTTGTTTCCAGACTCGTTCTTTCAAAACCCTCTTCAAATGAAATTGAAAAAAATGAAAAGAGATTGAGAAAAAACTTTTGGCATGCAGAGAAAGTTTCCTTTCAACGTCAACTTTGGTGATTTGGGGACGAAGACGATGACGATGACGAGATTCAGACGATGATGATTACGAAGCTGCTTTTGGGAACTAAGAGGGAAACTGAGATATTTTATCGGTGGGAGAGAACATAAAACTTTAGGCCAGGTGACGAAAAAGTTTATATATTTTCCCAAAGTTCAATAACATGACGATTTTATTAAAAACCGCGTTAGTATGTAGTTATAATGATGGACAATAAGTGGATAACGATGGACAATAAGTGGATAACGATGGACAATAAGTGGGAACCGACGTGGTTATTAATAAAGCCAAACGACTTTTGGAATTTCGAAACTGACGTGGTTTTTTAAGTTTTACACGACATAAGTTTACTTTTGATGTCTTGATATTATATGTTATGACGGCGCTTGTTTATCTAAATCGTCGTTGTATTTCGAAAGTCAACGACCATTAGTTTTAGGAAACCTGACGTGGTTATTTAAATTCAACGATACCTTGTTTTAGTAGACCGTCGTGGTTAATTAAAAGTCAACGACTTCTTTGGTATTCCAAAAACGATGTGGTTCTCTGGGCAGTACACAACAAAAGTTTACTTTGGAAGAAGTGGTATTACATGTTACCACATCGTCATTTTATGCAGAACCAACGTTGTTGGTTTTAAAAGTCGTTGGCCTTATTTACCAAAATGACGTGGTTATTTATATTTATACAACTTGAATTATTACCCACCGACGTCTATTATTTAAATTTGACATCGCTACGAGTAATAGAACTGACGTGGATATGAAATAAATATGATTTTTTTCACGCATTCTTTAACTTTCAGTTTTCAATTAGGGTTCTAACTTCTTCTTGCCTCTTTGTGTATCTGAAAGACACAAACATGCACACATCATCAACTTCTAAAAAGTTGTCTTTCTGAAAGCAAATGTGGACACTTTAGCTTCTTATCCATTTGAAATCTGAACAGTCACTTTAGCTTCTTATACATTTCAGATTTCAAATGGATAGAAGCTAAAGTGTCCACTAGAAACCATTTCAACGACTCCTTCCGACGTCACTGGTGGTTCAATTATGATCAGGATCCAAAGATCTCTGCTAAGATTTCATTTTCATTTTAATTTTTATGTGACGACGGTTTTCTATATAAACCGTCTTGATTTTTCTTGGAAGCAATAAAAATAAGAGATAAGTGGTAGTGTTCTCAGTCCTGTATGTTTGATGATTTTCCTTTTGCAAAACCAAGCCCCTCAGCTATTAGAAATGCAAGACTACATGTTTGATGAGTTTCCTTTAATCTTAATTTCCTTTATTTCCTTGTTTAGTTGTTTAATTTTGATCTAATTGATTTTTCTTTTCTCTTTACTTCAGAAGATATTAAGAAAGATATTAGCAAAGTGTTGGAGCGTAAGCTACCAAAAAAATAATAATAATCTTAAAAAGCAATAAAAATTAAGACGGCGGTTTACAAAGAAGGCAGACATATAAATCGAATAAATATGACGGTAATTTGAACTTCAGGACGTGGTAAATAAATATTATACGTCGCTAATTGAACAAACCGACGTGGTTATGACTAAATATTATACGTCATATAAGAAATAGACGTCGGCAAATTACGACGTGGGAATCTCATTTTAACGTCCCTATAACTAAAAAACCGACGTGGTTATTGAATAAATAACCGCCGTGGTTTTTTACAATTAGACGGCGGTATTTATATAAGGACCGCCATGGTTTTTGAAGATTTATTGTATAAATTTGACGCTTTCTTTCAGTTTCAGTTTTCATTTAGGTTCCAACTTCTTCTGGAGGCTTGTCATTCTCTCTCACAAACACACATACATCATCGCTCTCTCTCACCTCTCTAGGAGCAATAATTTGGATGTTAACGATGTATGTGATTTGGTGTATCTCAAAGACACCAAAACGCACACATCGTTAACTTTCAAAACATTGTCTTTCTCAAAGTTTGCCGTCCTCAGTTCAGTTCTGGTTTCGTTTTGGATTTTGTGTATTTAAAATATTGTCTTTCTTACTTTGGTTGTTCGATTATGATCAAGATCCAAAGATCTCATGGTAAGATTTCATACCTCTTGGGATCTCATTTTAATTTTCATGTGACGACGGTTTTCTATATAAACCGTCGTAATTTTTCCTCAGTCTTGTAATTTTGTTGATCTACCGTCGTAGGCTACCAAAAATTTTTATAAAAAAAATCTTAAAAAGCAATAAAAATTAAGACGACGGTTTACAGAGAAGGCAATCGTATTAATTGAATAAATACGACGGTAATTTTAACGTCAGGACATGGTAAATAAATATTATACATCACTAATTGAACAAACCAATGTGGTTATTACGTCTTGATATATAATAAATATGACGTGGATATTCTAATTTAGACATCGTTATCTACTCTTCTGCTGTTGTGGTTCTCTATACTCTATACGACAGTAGTGTTGTAGGTACCGTCGTAGTACACTCCCAAATAATAAGTCAATAAATTTATCTTCCTCGTCATGGTACATTGATTTAACACGGTGTTATTTTGTAATATACCGACGTGGATTCCATAATATTATACGACGCGAACTAAGAATAGTTGGTCGTGTTTATGTAGGAGTTAACACGACAGCTGTTTTTTTGAACCGTCGTCTTTACTTTCTACGTCGGTGGCTTCATACTTGCTGTCGTTATTTTTCGATCATAATTTAACTCTGAAGAAAACCTTTTTAATAAGACGAAGCCTTTTAATTTGGGTGCATCATTTTTTAAAAATATTCAAGCGGACCTCCATTTTTTAGGTGTTTAAGTTACTTATCCACGACGGTTTTCTGTTACCGTCGTCTTTCTAAACACAACGATGGTGTTTTGTTCTACAGTCGTTTTTTTCTGGTCGTCTTTTTCACTTTTTGTAGTAGTGTTGGTAGATATGTTGAACTTGTTGCTCCCGTGTTTTCTGCTTCAAATGATGGTTGAGCAGCCTCTTTGTCTTATGATCATTGTAGTCGTAGTCTCCTTCTGATGGTTCTTGACATGCATGGAACATGTGGGAGCGATTTTCGTTCCTAAAGAATATTCGTCTGAAGATCCCTTCTTCCTCTTCACTTCTCTTTCTCCCTACAAAACAATATGGAGTGAAAAGATGACACCGGGGGGTGTTGGCCAAAGGCCCTCCAATGCCGAAATTAGGGAGGGAGAGAGAGAGAGAGAGAGAGAGAGAGAGAGAGAGAGAGAGAGTGTGTGTGTGTGTGTGTGTGGCGACTAGGGTTTCTGAGAGGGGATTTCTGCCGAGTTTCAGACAGAAGTTTAGACGTATCTCAACCCTAGGTGTAGCCATGTATTTATAGGAGCCTCAGAGGCTTTTCGAAAGAATAATTCCACATATGGAAAGGAATTATTCTTCCCCAATTTGGAGAGATTGATTTAATTAGGGATTTGATTAGGGTAAGAATCAAATAATTCCCAAATGGATTGGCTTAATTATTTGACTTAGGATTCGTAGATATTTTGATTCCACAGAACATCTTATGATTTTCTTCTGTGTAGTTAGCTTGATAAGTTTTCTTGATCTACATTCTTTTTCTATATGCCCAAATCTTTTGCAATACCAACATTTTGGCCTATCACGGTACCATCAATCTTTTTCTTGATGGCTTGTTCTTTTGCACACCCGACACAGAGGATAGTTTTTCCTCTCCTCAATATCTCTTTTATTTTCTATTGGCTGCGCAAATCTCATGGCCTGGTGCTCCAGGCCGAGGGGATGTGCGTTAACACGTGGCGTCATTCTTTTGGATGCGGTGCGGTTGTGCGCGGGCGTGCCAGCACGGTCTACCGTGCGTCGAGATGGTGATATGGGTGAAATGGTTAAGTGGTGCGCATGTTTGAAATTGACTCCTAATCAAACGATTATGGCCGAGAGAGGAACTGATCTCGGCCGTCAGGTTCATGGCCTGAGCTACAAAGCCGTTTAATGGTGGTATTGGTGGTGGTTTTTGGGCGGTGCTCCGGCGCGTTGCTCAGGGAGCGACGGTCGTATGATATACGGGGTGAGTGAGAGAGTAACAGAGATGGTGCTCCGGCGCCTTGAAAATCAAGGGTCGTATGATATATTGATGAATGGATTTTCCTTACAATCTAACACTACTCCTAGGAAAGCAAGTAAAGGTATTGAAAGCGCATTACAGGAAAATATAATTTGCTCCGTGGGAGGCTTTTGGTTTGGTGTTTGAACCCTTTGAATGTAATTTGAACTTGGTATTTATAGGAAGAGCTCTTGGATGAGTAATCGAGGCTGAAAATCTACATGGTGGAGCCTGATCAGAGCAAGTGGGTAGTCCAATCGACGTTTGGGATCGTGAAGCATGGTGGTGTGGCCCCGCCCTGATCGTGGGTTCTGCGCTTCTAGCCGTGGAGACGCATTAAATGCCCTGGTCTGATGGGTGGTGGTCTGACCTTATGTTGTAAGAATTTTTGTAAGAATGTCTGCACTTAACCACTCTGATTTCTGTCGCCAAATCCTGACGCTAGTCACTTCCCCTCTTCCCTCGTGCATTAAATGCCTCTTTGCAGCCAGTGGGTTTGCTAGTCAGAGGCGTTACTTCATTAAATGAAGTGTGGGACCTTGCTGCCATGTGACGATTTGACTCTAATATCTCCGGCCGTGTCTCTCCATCCTTTGGCCTCGGCCTGCAATACCGCGGTCGAGGCCGAGATGTTCATGCCTTCGCCGTTTTTTTCCTTTGTTTTGAAGGGGGCAAAACACTTGGCGGAACGCCACGTTTTGTTCATGAGCAGGCGCTAAGGCCGAGGGAGGTCCTTTCGGCCGATTTATGGCCGTGATTTATTAGGCACAAACATTTTCCCAATCATTGTTGGGCTCATCATCTCCTTCTCTAGAATTTTCTTCAAGTTTTCTTTCATCATCTTTAGACTTCTAAGACCCTTAAATTTAGTTTTGACTAGAAGACACTTTCTACTAGACTTTCATTTTGCCTACTCAATCTTTTTTCATATGCTTCCAGAGAGCCCATTAGTTCTGTCATTGATAGACTACTTATATCTTTTGTCTATTTAATGACAGTTATTAGTGGATCATACTTATCAGTGAGACTAATAAGTCTTTTTTCTACGATTCCTGAATCGTAAACTTTTTCTCCATAGGCTCTCAATTGATAGACTATTTCTTTTACTCTAGCATAGTACTCTTGTGTGGTCTCATAATCTTTCATTTAATATTTTCTAGATTTCTTCTCAAAGTTTGTAGCTTATACCCAGGCGTTTCCTTGAAACTCCTCCTTCAAAGTATCCCATGCTTCCTTTGATGTTGTGGCTCCCATCATCCTTGGAAAAATAGTGTCATCCAAAGCTTGTTGTAGTGCAAATAGAGTCTTTGCATCCTTTTGCTTATCTTTCTTTAACTGCCTTTGCTACTGCATAGTTGGATTTTTTGGAGTAGAGAACCCGCTATCAGCCATGTCCTATAAATCTTGAGACGTAAAGTAAGTCTTCATCTTGATGCTCTAGAAATCATAGTTTTCTTTGGTAAAGATTGGAAATTGGATAGAAGTTTGGCTGGTGGTAGACATGATGGAGGACTATATCGAACCCTTACGCCCAAGATGACCGAACTTTGCTCTAATATCACTGTTGGTTTTAGAAAGTGTGTGAGTAGCGGTCTGAGGGTCAGGATCTAGTGAGAACGCTTATGTGAGAACATAACATGAGAACACCGTTGGATCCAATCTAACGGCTGTATGAAAAGCAATTGTAAGTGCAAGTGTTGTATTAGAACGAGGCCTTCTTCTCTCTTCTCCCTCCAATACTCTCTTCTCCCTCCAAAACATCCCCTCCAAAACAGAAGTCCCCTCCAAACCAGCTGTTCACTCAGTTCAATGAAAATAACCATTTTTTTATCAGCTTTGATTGAGGAAGAACTGTAACATTGAAGAGAGAGCACCCTCATTTTTCTGGGTTTCCCATTCAGGCGAAACAAAGGAGTCTTGGATTTTATAATTTCATCTCTGTGGTTGGGTTTTTGGGGTCGGGAAATACGTCAATCCTTGAGCAACGTCGAAACTGGCGTTGAGTTGGAAAGTGCTGACCGTACCGTTGTGGTTCTGCTCTGTTGGTTTTGAAATCCTTGAGCGGGGCGAAACAGGGGTTGAGGAAGAAGAAAAGTTTTTGGGGTTGACGTCCAGATCTAAAAGGTCTACGTTACGTTGTCGTAGTTGTTGAAAATTTGAAGTTGGAAATCAGTTACGAGGTAAGCCATATACTGTATTTGTCAATTTCATTATTGGGCATCAGCATGAGTTAGATTAGGTTGTATGTATGTCTTTAATGTTTCAGCGGAGAGTCATTCGCATGTCATATGTTAGTTAATATTTATTGTAAAGCTGTTTGAAAGCATGTGCCAAATATTGGGCATCAGCATGAGTCAGATTAGGTTGTATGTATGTCTTTAATGTTTCACTAGAGAGTCATTTGGATGTCATATGTTAGTTGATATATATTTTGAAGCTCTTTGAAAGCCTATGCCAAATATTGGGCATCAGCACGAGTTACGTTAGTGTTTATGTAGGTCTTTAATGTTTCACAGATAGTGATTTGAATGTCATATATGATGGTTATTATGTGATATTCAGGGTTAAATTGCAAGAACTGTGAAATGGAGTGCGAAGGACAGGTGACACCGGAAGTTAGTTCGGAATTGAAACCAAAATTGGGACTTGAATTTGATTGCTGTGAGGATGTGTTCAATTTCTATAATATGTATGCCGCGAAAGCCGGATTCGGCATTCGGTGTTCTACAACGAGAACTTGCACATTCACAGGAGAGGTAACAAGGAAAGAATATGTATGCTGTAAACAAGGGTACGCGTTGACAAGCACTGTTAGTCGCAAGAGAAGACAGCGAGGTTGTACTCGAACTGGGTGCAAGGCTAAACTTGCGATTTTGAAGGTAAACGAGAAGAATAAGTACACTGTTGTAGGATTCAATGAGGTACACAACCATGACATGACAACAGTTGATAAAGTCCATCTATTGAGATCTCACCGTAACTTAACAGAGTCTACAAAGGCCTATAATGCACATATGAGCAAAGTTAATATCCCTGTACATAAACAGGTAAGCCTTCTTGAGGTGCAAGTAGGGGGATTGGAAAATGTTGGGTTTGTTAGGAGAGATATCTATAATTATGCAAGGGACGTGCGTGGGGAGGTGATTGGCCATGATGCACAGCTGCTGAAGGAGCATTTTTTGGCTGAGCAAGGAAAAAATGAATCATTTTATTTCAATATGGAGGTAGATTCGGAAGGAAGGATGGGAAATGTTTTCTGGGCAGATGCAAGGTCAAGACGAGCTTATGGGTTTTTTGGGGATGTGGTGGTATTTGATACGACGTTCAACACGAACTGCTATGGGATGGTCTTTGCGCCTTTGTTAGGCGTTAATAACCATAGGCAGACAGTGTTGTTTGGTTGTGCATTCCTAACTAGTGAAACCACGGATTCATTTGTATGGTTGTTCGAAGAATTCAAGAAAGCCATGCCAGGTGAGCCACCCAAAATGATCATCACTGATCAAGATGCAGCCATGTCAAAGGCAATTGCTTTAACTCTCCCAACAACATTCCATAGATATTGCATATGGCATATCTTGAATAAGTTTATGGAGAAACCCGGCATTGGGGAATGTTTTTCGGAAATGTGCAAATGCATATGGGGTATGGACACGAAAGAAGAATTTGATGCGAAATGGGATGAAATCGTCACAAGCAATGGGCTGAAAGACCATCCGTGGCTGAGCTCGATGCATGCTTTGTGGGAGAATTGGGTTCCATCATATGTAAAACATGTGTTTTCGGCTGGGATGTCAAGTAGTCAACGGGCTGAAAGCTGTCATGCATTTTTCAAACAATATATTAACCGGAAAAACACATTGATGGAATTCATTGTACGTTTTGAAAGAGCTGTTGGTTCACAGAGGCACAAGGAGTTAATGGCTGATCATGCTGATACCAATGAAAAACCTCCACTGCCATTTCGAACACCAATGCAACATCAAATGGCACGCATTTACACTCGGGAAATTCTTGAAATGTTTGAGAGGGAAGACTTCCGAAGCCTTTTATGCTTGTTCGAACTGGTAGAGCAAGATGAGACCCAGTGCAGGTACAAAGTAAGTGAGCGGGTAAATCCGGGGGTGACACGGATGAAGGAGCTTGTGCATGATAAAGATGTCGATAAAGCTTATTGCAGCTGCAAAGGATTTGAATTTTGGGGTATTCCGTGCCGACACATCCTAGCATTTTTAAGAATGAAGCAGGTGGAGCACTTGCCAGACAATTACATAGTGACACGATGGCTTCAAAGTGCAAAGTGCGGTGTAGTATATGATAAGAATGACAAAGAAGTTAAAGATTGCGTGGACGGTTTGGTTTTAGTTAAGAGATCGAAACTTTGCAAAGTTGCAGGTGAGTTGATAGATTCTGCTTTGTTGTGTGATGAAGGTTTTGAGTTGCTGGAAAATTCATTTGACGACATTCGTGGGAAGCTTACAAGGTTGTTGTCATCAAGAGCTCGTGTCGAAGACACACCCAATGGAGAGGTCGGAACTAGTTCTTCCCAAGTCAGAATTAAGGATCCCCATCGAGTAAAACCAAAAGGGCGTGCGAGAAGAGTGAAAGGACAAAAAGAGAAGGCAGCGGAAGGACATAAACGGCGGTGCAGTGAATGTAGGAAGACTGATCATGATAGACGGAGTTGTCCAAAACTTGTGAGCGGGTAAGTGAATATGTAATTGTCTGGGTTTGAATTTTGTACAAGAAATGCTGTTGACTTGTTTCTTTGTTTCGATGTTGCAGCTCTTCATCTTCCGACGCAGAAGTTGGTGCTGCAGTTGATGAGAATTTGCAGCCCAGTCAGAGCACGCAGGACAGGGAACTTACAATGACAGAGTCATTTCTGCAAGAGTTTGATTTCATTTACGGTCCCGGAGTTTGAATATTTGTTGACACCAATTTGCGTATTTTTGGAAACCGTCTGGAACCGTTAGTGAATCTTATGTAAGTGCCTCATGTTGATACTGAACTAAGGTATGTGAAAAGCAACAGTGAAACCGCCCAAAAACAAAGTAACTTTTGTATTCGATAATTATTAAGTGTCACAAACGTATCGCATGACTTACATTGGACCCCCTGGAAAAAAAAAAAAAAACTACATTAAAGTGAACAATAAGTTATTTGAAGAGCCACTTAGTTATCATCATCAAAGTCATCACTTGACTCAAAGCGGCCACGTTCCTCCCAATCTAGAATGCGTTTGTCATTGTAGCAATCCTCGCACCAGTCTGGGGGTAATGCAAACAATGGGACATGGGGGCTTTGGGGGAGAAGGGGTCGGGGACCGATAGTATTGAACATTGTCTGGACCTACGTGGAATAGATCCCTGCACGTCCCACAAGGATGGTCGTGAACGTCACCATGCTTGCAATAATTATGTGCAACTCGAACTTTCGGATCCATCTTTGGTTGAAGGTGGATGTCCATCCTGGGGCTTTGGTGTTTTCAGAACGTGGAGCCAGTGTTTGAAAGTATTCGTTTGGGATTCATGCAATGTGGGTAACGTTTTATACACCTTTGCAACGGTTGCAAGGAAAATGAAATATGTAGGTAAGGGAATCTTGAAACCATCACTGTGTGTCAGCAAGGGAATCTTGAAACCATCACTATGTGCCAGTAATGTGTCAAAGAACCGAATATATATGTCAGATAATCTTGAAAAACTTTATCGACCCACCGACAATTTTTTAAACCAAAAATTTGAGCACTATTAGTAACTGAACTCTACTAATCCAGTAGTTAGTGATCGAAGAAATAAGATTGAACTCTGGTAAGAACATAGAACCCAAGGCTGTGATAGCAGATTTAAACCTGAATAAGGTGCACGTAAGTCAGATCGGGCATAAACATGTAAACACAAACCCAGATCTGGCATTAACAAAAAACAAACAAGTGAATAACGATTGCCTAGTGATTCATATGGCTACCAGCCGTCATTATCGTTGGCTTTGGCTGGTTGGTGGCCTAGCTCTGGTGGGTGTACACCGCCGGAGATGATTTGCTGTGCAGCAGACGGAGTTATGGCGTCCCAGTCAATATGTTTGTGGACATCTGCAGCGAACCGTCGGAATTGCTCAAAACCTTCGTTGAAAGCCACAGACATTGCCTGCCCATGCTTGTCGCCTCCTTTGTGGATGCTCAAAGATTCGTACGTAGCATCCTCCAGGGTCATTTGCAAATCCTCTGCTTTGAGCTTTCTTCTTTGGCCACGAATTCTGTGCTTCTCTTTTCTGTAACGCGCTTTGTTCACTTGGCGCGTCAAATACGCCAACTTCTGCTCAGCTCCGACACACTTTTGAGTCCAATAATGGACCAAGAAGGAGTCGTGTTCCAGTTTGTTCTTCATATCATTTATTTCCAGAGCAGGATCATCGGAGTCGCCCTCGCTTGCCGAGGAGGTTGGAAGTGGCAGCGGTGGTAGAGGGGACCTGAGATAGTCGGGGGCATATTCCCATGACCCATCGGAGTCCCCCTGATTTGCATTGCCGTCTGAACTGGTTGACATGTTGACAAATCTTCAGTTTCTTCAGATTGGGGGATTCGTTGTATGCACAAAACACAACTCCAAAGAAGAGTCAGGAAGAAAACAAGATGTTGATCTACGGCAATGAGTATCCCATAGCCATACGACACCGTTTATATATGATGTCCTGGAGTATTCCGCAGTTTGTTTTATCTGTTTTCCCCATCTGCCACATCAGTTTTGTTTTTTGGTTCAGTAATGAGAGCATTTGATTTAGGTTGAATTCGGATTAAAGGCTCGTATTAATCACAGATAGCATACACATGAATTTTGAATTTTCAACTTTCAATGAGGTGGTAGCATTTGTCGAATTATTATCCCGATGTTTGCAAAGGAAGGGTGAGAGAATGGTGAATGACGTCCACGTGTGCACCTACCGAAGGTTGATGCGGTGAGGTCCCGCCATGTGTTGTATTTCGTTATTTTCATTACACAACTAGGGGAAAATTATTGAAGACATGGTAATAACAAGGAGAAAAATCGGAAAAAATGCCCCAAAATTGATACCAGCTCCTTGTGGCATTACACAACTGGGGGAAGCTATAAATCGTCAAAAGTGTTTTTTCAACTCACTTTCGTAATCAATTTCATAAGATGTGATAATACAGAGTGTACACTTCATCTTCGGAATATGGTTTGAACTAGCTTTCGTTTCAACCGTAACATTATGTTTTGCAAACCTTTTTCGTCTATTTCCTTCACGTTCATTATCTAATTTAAAATAACACAACTATCAGTTACATTTGCTTCGTATGTAATATTTGGGAAAAATTAGTCTTATTTTCTCCTTTCAAATGACACACAATATTATTATTGTTATTTCATTGGTCATCTATTATATATTTCACATGAATAAGCACACCTCATATTACCATTTTAGGAACAACAGCTCCTGTGAGGGAGATCCAATCCAATCAATGCTAAAAACTATCCCATTCCTTTTAGGCATTTTGTAAAGAGAAATTAAATATGTTGACAGAAAATAATGTCAACATACTTCAATTAAAGCATACCCGTTTAGCTTTACAAAAGTACCCATAATCAACCAAAAGCAGTTTCCCATAATTTTCACTCGCTCTTTCTTCACGTCTTACAGCTTGGATACATACAAGATACCATCTGAAGTGTCCAAACCAAAATGGTTACACCTTGAGGAGCGCACACAAACTTGGAACAAAAGCAGTCAAAATGAACGTTTACGCATTTTTTCCAAACAAACTTACTGAAAATAACGAAAATGAACGTTGTCCAGCGACGGTTTACTCCATGGCGTCTTCGGTCCCAGGTGTAGCTTGGGACAACACATTTTGCATACTCTCGGAACAGGTAAAATCCTTTACGTGCTTCTGCTTCCCTCATCTGCACTGCCTCATTCGACCCCCAGAACCTTCGACAACCTTTGCCTTTCGCAAGTCTAACCCTCAGTTTCATTAGTTTGACTGATCGAAGGTGTAATTTCGCTTGACTTTTACCCTTCCCTAATGTTTCTTCATACCATCTTAGACGTCTCTTCTGACGTTTTATTTCAGTCTTCAACGCATCGTACGGCATCTGGCCGATACGACCTGCATCATCGTGGTCCCGAGATGAAAAATTGATGGATTTCGCAGGTCCTACAGGAACATCTTCTGCGTTCTTATTCTTGTGTGGCACCATTTACGGTTTATGGGTTTAGGGTTCAGGGTTTATGCTAAATGATTAATTCATAATAGTAGATTTGCAAACACTTCTTCATATTTCATAGCTGTCCGGATTAGAAAATTAGAAAATATATACTTGAAAATCCAAAACAGAACACAATTTATAAATATATACTTGAAATTGCTTGAAGATTTCCAGACGCAAAAAGTTTCTTACTTCTTCATCACTTGAACTGCCAAATTCAGAAATGATAGAACTAACAACAGTATGAGGATGTTTTTAATGCCCTTCACCATACGGATGACTTCAGCATATGCATTAAGTTCCTTCACATCCAGCTGGTTTTCAATTTGAGATTCAGTTGGCATGTTGCCTCCAGTCACCCATTCATAGCCACTACACCTTGTAGCTCCCTAAAAAAACATAAGAAAGTTACATTTTTCATTTTCGGATTACAATGTCAGACCCAATTCTTCTACTCTGTAGCAGTTTTCGTTGCCTTAGGCAATGGCCGATCTGAGTTAGTGTTATTGGCTTAGGGAAGATAATACTTACATACGTTGTGAAGCACTTCCAATACGGTCTGCCCATATTCCTTTCAGATTTGGAAATTAGCATAACCATCTCAGCATTGCAGTGCCGACACCTCTTTCCTTGAGTGTTTGTTGAAGAATTCGACATGGCTCTGCCCAGAAGGGAAAATGAAGATAACAGAAGATGACAACCCTTCCAAAAATTTGCTCAAAACCCCCAATTAATTTTCCTTAAAATCTGAAAAGGAATGGTATTTTCTTTTTTGGGGAGAACTAATATGGAGTTTCAAGTTTCAATTGTCCTGTTTTGGTCGTAACAATCCATGACTATGAGCGGCAAATTCAAAATTTGCAGGAAAGTTTTTTTTTTTGTTAACCCTAACCCATGAGCGGGAAAGAAAAGCATTGGTTTAATATTTTTGAACCCTAAGCATTCGACAGTAAACCCTAAACCGTAGGCGAAAAGCCCCTACACCCTTGAAGTCGTTTAAAAATTGAATATTTAAGTGGAAAAGATTAGAAAATAGAAAAACTGGCGAGTGGCGGCATGGGATTGCGCCGCGTGGCGGTCAGGCTTGCAGCTCCCCACTCCAGCGCCTCCACTTGGCATTTCTTGTATATTTTATTCTGTTTTTTTTCCAAAAATCGTTAAAAATACAGGAAAATTAAGGAAAAAATTGGGAAATTTCCTAACTCTGTGTGGGGATGAATACTTCATACGGAAAGTACAAACCCTGGTTTAGGAGGGAGTGAAAAATAAAATTTGGGAACCAACCCTACATTCGGATGATGCAAATGAAAACCCTAATACACTTTGTAAACCCCACACTCTCATATGTTCGATCACATTAATCCCGTATCCAAATTTGTTTGTCCTGCCCTTTTTCCGGATATGTCATCGAAGGAAATCCCGTCCCGATCCCTGAGGAATTTTTCGGGATTTTTTCACCTTCAATTTCGATTTTTAATTGAATATTTAAGTGGAAAAGATTAGAAAATAGAAAAACTGGCGAGTGGCGGCATGGGATTGCGCCGCGTGGCGCTCAGGCTTGCAGCTCCCCACTCCAGCGCCTCCACTTGGCATTTCTTGTATATTTTATTCTGTTTTTTTTCCCAAAAATCGTTAAAAATACAGGAAAATTAAGGAAAAAATTGGGAAATTTCCTAACTCTGTGTGGGGATGAATACTTCGTCAGGAGTTTTGGGTTAATATTTGGCAAAATGTTTTTTGTGAAAATTGATATGTAATTCTTGATGTTAGTGAGGAGGGATTTCCGTACAATGGGATTCAATATTTTTTTTTTTGGGTAAAAAATCCTAAAAATTGCTGGACAAATCCGAAAAGAATGGGGAAATGTCGTAGATGGTTATAATCAAATTTTGGAAAAACCTTCCACTTAAGTCGTAGATCCACATTGCGATATTTAAATAATTATGTTAGTGAAAAGGGATTACCGGATGACTTAATTACACTTCTGTTTTGTTGCAAATATAGTTTCAAATGCAGGACAAATCAGGAAATTAGGGGGATTTTTTTGGGGTATTTATGGGATCATCAGAGTATCTTAGAAGATCAAGGATGTGTCAGACATCCACTTGTCAACGAAGTCAGTGAAAGGATAATCCCTTTCCGGGTTGACAACATGCAACCTCCCTGCCATATGCCTGTCCGTCATCTTTAACGATTGACTCTTTGGGGGATATGAACCAGAAATTCCACATTTGAGACCACTTACTGAAACGATATAGGACCCAAAACCATAAACATACTTCAAATAAAAACAATACAAAGTTCACACAGTTTCACCTTTACATAAAAACACAAAAAACCAAAACAACAATTTATTAATAAATCCCCTATCATACCATGTATATACACCTTATATATCAAACGCAGTCATGAAGTGGAGTTCGCGCTGGATGCAGTGCAGCTCCCTCTTCCATTTGCAGGGTTCACAGCAGTTCCAAGCATCTACGTTGTCCCAGTCGTCGGCACTGCGGTCCCCGAACTCATACCACTTCCGATTACCCTCACAGTCAATGCAGTCTTGTAAAAATCCTTTGTCTGTAGTAAACTTTTCAAGCAGAGGAGGAGTTTTGGTGCCAGACATTGTATACCGACCCAGTCGCAAGCTTATTGAATCCCTGCAAGCTTTTATGTTCAGTTTCTTCGTTTTGCTGAGATGGCACAAAAACTCCAGCGCATTCTCCTTGCCCTCTCTAGGGTTCAACAGCCCTAGCAAGCCAACAAGGTAGGAGGCTTCCTCATGCCCTGCCGTAGCCGCCACCCGCAGGTTCTTCATGCCCTCATCATCTTTCAATAGGAAGAAGTCGTGAATAGCTTCTCTGTAAATCATTTCTGGATTGTTATGTTCTTTGCACTTTTGCAAGAACTCAACAATTTTGCCTTCCTCACTTGGGTACCAGTCCTGATGCCACTGGTACTTATCCACTGACAACGTTGTCCAAACCTCAGGATCGTTGAGCATTTCTTTAAATAACTTGCAGGTTGCCGCCATGTTGTACAGATCTTTATGGGACTGCTTTGCAACCACGAGCAGCACCTTAAACCATGCCAAATGTGGAATATCCATCTTGGTTTAGGGTTTAGGGACTGAAAAGGGTCTGTGGAGAAGAGGATTGAAAAGGGTGTGTGGAGTAGAGGACTGAAAAGGGTGTGTGGAGAAGAGGACTGAAAAGGGTGTGTGGAGAAGAGGGACTGAAAAGGGTGTGTGGAGGTTTTAAAAATCAAGGTGTCGTTTGGGGACGAAGAAGGAAGTGCCGCATATAAACCCAACCGGCGTGACCCACTTGACAATTGACGAAGACAAGGGTTTAGATCAGTTTCAATTATATTATTCGTTTCCCAAGCGCTGTGACTGAAACGACAATTGACACTTATCGCTGAAGCTGGAGGGACTCAATTGGTTTCGCGCGCTCCCATATTGAGAGCATTTATGATACCAGTTGTCACCGGCAGCAGTCACAAAATTATAAATGCTTTTCGTCATAATTATTTTGCTAAAATCACATCACCACTTTTGAAGCAAATGACTTAGTTACATTTGAACATGACCAAGTAATCAGTTTCATTTTGCCAACCTTGAAACTAAATATCAACGCACCATTAACAGTAAAGTAAATGATCACATTGTATATGGTTCTAATAATGCAAAAATGACATTAGAACGAGTGAAGGTAACTTGCATTTTAACATTAACAACGAAGCAGTTGCTTCTTGCCAAATATGGAACTAAATATGAACGCGTATCACCAGTACAGCAAAAGAAAACTGTGGTTATGATACTGATAATGCAAATATGACAGCACACGTTCTCAAGGTAACTTACATTTCAACCACGCCGCGCGAACACTTAAAGCTCCGCAAATATGATACTTAAATTGTCTGATAATCACCTATAAAGAAAATGAAACTAGTGTGTCTGATACTAATAATGCAAATATGACATGACCACGGAAATTAGGTAGCTCAAGTGGCGGCTCCCCAGTCCAAGTGAACAAATTCATTTTGGCGGGTAAAATTAGTAAGGGGATTGCTGTATAAATAACAAAGTGATATATTTAACCTCACATTGCACCACCAGTTGGGCACCAACGCGACTTGGTCCAAAAGTAAACTCATTAATTATAAAATCACACCTAAATAATAAAAGATATCCTAAAACTACATAAATAAGAAAATAACAATATATCATGAAATAACTAATTAAATGGTACCTAAACCACATTTGAAAACACAGTGTGGCACCATTTACGGTTTATGGTTCAGCATAGTATCAACAACATATGTTCACGGTTGCGTACAGGTTGTATTTGAACCCACTAAAAATAACTTTTTCTTTAATTTAAAGTCAAAAGGGGGAGTTGCATCATAAACAAGAGTTTGTTCATTGGGAAAATTAACTTATGCTTCGTATGTAATATTTGGGAAAAATTAGTCTTATTTTCTCCTTTCAAATGACACACAATATTATTATTGTTATTTCATTGGTCATATATTATATATTTCACACGAATAAGCACACCTCATATTACCATTTTAGGAACAACAGCTCCTGTGAGGGAGATCCAATCCAATCAATGCTAAAAACTATCCCATTCCTTTTAGGCATTTTGTAAAGAGAAATTAAATATGTTGACAGAAAATAATGTCAACATACTTCAATTAAAGCATACCCATTTAGCTTTACAAAAGTACCCATAATCAACCAAAAGCAGTTTCCCATAATTTTCACTCGCTCTTTCTTCACGTCTTACAGCTTGGATACATACAAGATACCATCTGAAGTGTCCAAACCAAAATGGTTACACCTTGAGGAGCGCACACAAACTTGGAACAAAAGCAGTCAAAATGAACGTTTATGCATTTTTTCCAAACAAACTTACTGAAAATAACGAAATTGAACGTTGTCCAGTGACGGTTTACTCCATGGTGACTCCGTCCCAGTTGTAGCTTGGGACAACACATTTTGCATACTCTCGGAACAGGTAAAATCCTTTACGTGCTTCTGCTTCCCTCATCTGCACTGCCTCATTCGACCCCCTGAACCTTCGACAACCTTTGCCTTTCGCAAGCCTAACCCTCAGTTTCATTAGTTTGACTGATCGAAGGTGTAATTTCGCTTGACTTTTCTCCTTCCCCAATGTTTCTTCATACCATCTTAGACGTCTCTTCTGACGTTTTATTTCAGTCAACAACGCGTCGTACCGCTTCTGGCCGATACGACCTGCATCATCGTGGTCCTCAGATGAAAAGTTGATGGATTTCGCAAGTCCAACAGGAACATCTTCTGCGTTCTTATACTTCTGTGAGATAGGGTCTGCATTTTTTGGTGGAGTTGTTATAAGTATGGGGGGGATTTTCGTAGGTGAACCCATGGTGAGTTGAGGGTTGTTTGGACCAACTGGTGGTGCAATGTGAGGTAGAATATATAACTTTGTTATTTATACAGCAGTTCCCTTTCTAATTTTCCCACCAACATGAATTTGTTCACTTGGACTGGGGAGCCGCCACTTGAGATACCTAATTTCCGTGGTCATGTCATAATTGCATTATTAGTATCAGACACACTTGTTTCATTATCTTTACAGGTTATAAGCAGAGAAATTAAGTATCACATTTGCTTCAAAAGTGGTGATGTGATTTGAGCATAATAATTATGACGAAAAGCATTTATAATTTTGTGACTGCTGCCGGTGACAAATGGTATCATAAATGCTCTCAATATGGGAGCGCGCGAAACCAATTGAGTCCCCTCCAGCTTCAGCGATAAGTGTCAATTGTCGTTTCAGTCACAGCGCTTGGGAAACGAATAATATAATTGAAACTGATCTAAACCCTTGTCTTCGTCAATTGTCAAGTGGGTCACGCCGGTTGGGTTTATATGCGGCACTTCCTTCTTCGTCCCCAAACGACACCTTGATTTTTAAAACCTCCACACACCCTTTTCAGTCCCTCTTCTCCACACACCCTTTTCAGTCCTCTTCTCCACACACCCTTTTCAGTCCTCTACTCCACACACCCTTTTCAATCCTCTTCTCCACAGACCCTTTTCAGTCCCTAAACCCTAAACCAAGATGGATATTCCACATTTGGCATGGTTTAAGGTGCTGCTCGTGGTTGCAAAGCAGTCCCATAAAGATCTGTACAACAAGGCGGCAACCTGCAAGTTATTTAAAGAAATGCTCAACGATCCTGAGGTTTGGACAACGGTGTCAGTGGATAAGTACCAGTGGCATCAGGACTGGTACCCAAGTGAGAAAGGCAAAATTGTTGAGTTCTTGCAAAAGTGCAAAGAACATAACAATCCAGAAATGATTTACAGAGAAGCTATTCATGACTTCTTCCTATTGAAAGATGATGAGGGCATGAAGAACCTGCGGGTGGCGGCTACGGTAGGGCATGAGGAAGCCTCCTACCTTGTTGGCTTGCTAGGGCTGTTGAACCCTAGAGAGGGCAAGGAGAATGCGCTGGAGTTTTTGTGCCATCTCAGCAAAACGAAGAAACTGAACATAAAAGCTTGCAGGGATTCAATAAGCTTGCGACTGGGTCGGTATACAATGTCTGGCACCAAAACTCCTCCTCTGCTTGAAAAGTTTACTACAGACAAAGGATTTTTACAAGACTGCATTGACTGTGAGGGTAATCGGAAGTGGTATGAGTTCGGGGACCGCAATGCCGACGACTGGGACAACGTAGATGCTTGGAACTGCTGTGAACCCTGCAAATGGAAGAGGGAGCTGCACTGCATCCAGCGCGAACTCCACTTCATGACTGCGTTTGATATATAAGGTGTATATACATGGTATGATAGGGGATTTATTAATAAATTGTTGTTTTGGTTTTTTGTGTTTTTATGTAAAGGTGAAACTGTGTGAACTTTGTATTGTTTTTATTTGAAGTATGTTTATGGTTTTGGGTCCTATATCGTTTCAGTAAGTGGTCTCAAATGTGGAATTTCTGGTTCATATCCCCCAAAGAGTCAATCGTTAAAGATGACGGACAGGCATATGGCAGGGAGGTTGCATGTTGTCAACCCGGAAAGGGATTATCCTTTCACTGACTTCGTTGACAAGTGGATGTCTGACACATCCTTGATCTTCTAAGATACTCTGATGATCCCATAAATACCCCAAAAAAATCCCCCTAATTTCCTGATTTGTCCTGCATTTGAAACTATATTTGCAACAAAACAGAAGTGTAATTAAGTCATCCGGTAATCCCTTTTCACTAACATAATTATTTAAATATCGCAATGTGGATCTACGACTTAAGTGGAAGGTTTTTCCAAAATTTGATTATAACCATCTACGACATTTCCCCATTCTTTTCGGATTTGTCCAGCAATTTTTAGGATTTTTTACCCAAAAAAAAAAATATTGAATCCCATTGTACGGAAATCCCTCCTCACTAACATCAAGAATTACATATCAATTTTCACAAAAAACATTTTGCCAAATATTAACCCAAAACTCCTGACGAAGTATTCATCCCCACACAGAGTTAGGAAATTTCCCAATTTTTTCCTTAATTTTCCTGTATTTTTAACGATTTTTGGGAAAAAAACAGAATAAAATATACAAGAAATGCCAAGTGGAGGCGCTGGAGTGGGGAGCTGCAAGCCTGAGCGCCACGCGGCGCAATCCCATGCCGCCACTCGCCAGTTTTTCTATTTTCTAATCTTTTCCACTTAAATATTCAATTAAAAATCGAAATTGAAGGTGAAAAAATCCCGAAAAATTCCTCAGGGATCGGGACGGGATTTCCTTCGATGACATATCCGGAAAAAGGGCAGGACAAACAAATTTGGATACGGGATTAATGTGATCGAACATATGAGAGTGTGGGGTTTACAAAGTGTATTAGGGTTTTCATTTGCATCATCCGAATGTAGGGTTGGTTCCCAAATTTTATTTTTCACTCCCTCCTAAACCAGGGTTTGTACTTTCCGTATGAAGTATTCATCCCCACACAGAGTTAGGAAATTTCCCAATTTTTTCCTTAATTTTCCTGTATTTTTAACGATTTTTGGAAAAAAACAGAATAAAATATACAAGAAATGCCAAGTGGAGGCGCTGGAGTGGGGAGCTGCAAGCCTGACCGCCACGCGGCGCAATCCCATGCCGCCACTCGCCAGTTTTTCTATTTTCTAATCTTTTCCACTTAAATATTCAATTTTTAAACGACTTCAAGGGTGTAGGGGCTTTTCGCCTACGGTTTAGGGTTTACTGTCGAATGCTTAGGGTTCAAAAATATTAAACCAATGCTTTTCTTTCCCGCTCATGGGTTAGGGTTAACAAAAAAAAAAAACTTTCCTGCAAATTTTGAATTTGCCGCTCATAGTCACGGATTGTTACGACCAAAACAGGACAATTGAAACTTGAAACTCCATATTAGTTCTCCCCAAAAAAGAAAATACCATTCCTTTTCAGATTTTAAGGAAAATTAATTGGGGGTTTTGAGCAAATTTTTGGAAGGGTTGTCATCTTCTGTTATCTTCATTTTCCCTTCTGGGCAGAGCCATGTCGAATTCTTCAACAAACACTCAAGGAAAGAGGTGTCGGCACTGCAATGCTGAGATGGTTATGCTAATTTCCAAATCTGAAAGGAATATGGGCAGACCGTATTGGAAGTGCTTCACAACGTATGTAAGTATTATCTTCCCTAAGCCAATAACACTAACTCAGATCGGCCATTGCCTAAGGCAACGAAAACTGCTACAGAGTAGAAGAATTGGGTCTGACATTGTAATCCGAAAATGAAAAATGTAACTTTCTTATGTTTTTTTAGGGAGCTACAAGGTGTAGTGGCTATGAATGGGTGACTGGAGGCAACATGCCAACTGAATCTCAAATTGAAAACCAGCTGGATGTGAAGGAACTTAATGCATATGCTGAAGTCATCCGTATGGTGAAGGGCATTAAAAACATCCTCATACTGTTGTTAGTTCTATCATTTCTGAATTTGACAGTTCAAGTGATGAAGAAGTAAGAAACTTTTTGCGTCTGGAAATCTTCAAGCAATTTCAAGTATATATTTATAAATTGTGTTCTGTTTTGGCTTTTCAAGTATATATTTTCTAATTTTCTAATCCGGACAGCTATGAAATATGAAGAAGTGTTTGCAAATCTACTATTATGAATTAATCATTCAGCATAATTAGGAAATGAATTTTTGAACGTTTGATATGCCTGCATCTTGACCTTCACAATCTTGTTTGCCGTAAACAAGAAACATTCCTATTTATTCCACATTTGAAAACACAGTGTCGCAGGTCCTACGGTTTAAGGTTCAGCATAGTATCAACAACATGTGTTGACGGTTTCGTACACGTTGTATTTGAACCCAATAAAAATAACTTATTCTTTAATTTTAAGTCAAAAGGGGTACTTGGATCATAAAGAAGAGTTTGTTCATTAACAAGTAAGACTCAAAACTACCTTTTCAAAACCTTCGTACAAACGGGAACGATGCCCTCAAGCATTCGAAGAAAGCTCTTCGAGCTTCCCTTATATGATAGAAAGGTTAGTTCTCTATCTCGCGAATTGAGCCAATACCAAGCTATATGAATTTCTTCAGTTCAACTACTGTTACCTACATAATTACAAACCGCCCACCCAGTGAAATGAAGTTTGCAAGTTTTTTATCCTACACCCACCCAGTTATGTCATATTGCCTCTCCTAATTAAGCACACGCGTTAATATCCCTGCAACAACTGCACAGCGAGCTTCAACCGATACAAGGGCATGGCATGATGGGAAATATTGGCTAGTTCTACATTGGAGGTCAGAAACTCGCAGTATTTTAAAATGTACATCCCACAGTCGCCCCTGAAACATAGCGAAGCAGCTGTCATTCATTGTACAACAAAAGCGCACTTTCATAACACAATGTGTTTAGGTCGAATATGACTCACCCGCCTACTTGTTGGGGGGGTGCATCCAAAACGCGACTAACTGACCACTCAGTTTTAAGTAGACCGTCGCCAGTATATCCAGCTTCGAGTAACAACCGGGGCAGTATTTTGGACACCGGCTGCACAGCCCGTTGGATGGCTTGAATTCTGCACAGATCTTCTTTTGAATCATATACCCTTATCTCACACTCTTTTAAATCCAGAACAAGTAAGATCCAGTGCTTCTGCCTTTCTAGGTTGAAGGGCAAAAAAACTTGATTCACAGACTCCCATGATTTAGCCAACTTATGCCCTTCGCCCTTCACCATTCCCACTAGACCCTTGCTGTGCTTCCTCTCCTCCTTTCCAATATACGACTTCATTTGCGTGTAATCTAAGGCAGCACATTTCTGCATAGTGGCACACCAGTTATGCATCATAACGGATACGGAATTTCAAAACAAACAATGCTTATGAAATAATACAGACCTGAAAAGTGGTGTCCAGTATCGTCCAGTCAGAACCCGCCCACTTGCCAGACCTGTTGTGCCGCTCCCGTAGCAAATGCAAGGCCATGTCAATGTTCTACATAAAAGGGTTGTTTCCATTATTAAATCAATCAATTACTACATAGCAAGGGCTTATCGACAAAATCCCAAATTAATCAATGCTTACCGAGTCATCCAACCAACCGTCCTTGGTCAGCAGCCGAACAAAGAAGTTATGCGAACCTTCCATAGCTTCGTCTCCACATAACCGCACAAGTGAACTATATTTGTCAATCATTGTTATTAGCAATTCCGTTTCACCAGTGACTCAATAGGTAATCATAATGAACCATTTACATTTCACTAAGGACGGGCAAAGGGAACTTACTTTACTTCTTGTCCCCATTCCCAGCAGAATTTTGCCACCTCCAGAAGGGAATCACGAGGAACAGGACTTAGGGGGTCAGCAATTGGGTCCTTCGAAATATTGGGAATCTCCCGACCTTGCCATGGAGTTTCCCTTACCACTGCCCTTGGCCTCTTCGTCACAGGACCAACCGTCCGACTCCTTCCCCGACCCCTCTTTCGCCCCACCCCAACTATAACATCTTCGCCACATTCACCCTCCGCAGTGGACATGTCAATCTTTCGAGGAGGATTCGTAAGGAATTTAACAAGGGTGACACACACCACATCTGGATCATCCCAATTTATATCCGGGGTTGTATATTGCACCTCTTCTTTCGCATTTTGTACACACTCCTCTCTCGATTCGGGTACTCCACCTTCCTCGGTTTTATCACTCTCCTCTCCAGCATCCTCAGTCTCATGTCTCTCCTCTCCAGCATCCTCAGTCTTATATCTCTCCTCTCCAGCATCCTCAGTCTTAAGTCTCTCCTCTCCATCATCCTCACTCTTCCTGGCGTCTGCATGACTGGTACACTTTTCCAAGCGTAAAACTCTCTCCTCCAGCTCACCCTTCTCACGGTGCAATAGTGCAACCTCATTCCTCAACTGCTGCACAACAGAGTTTAATTCATCAAGGTCCTTACATACCCGCGGGCCTGCACTAGGTGCATCACATTCAGGAACAACTGATCCCCAACTCCAATATGGTTGCCTCATCTCCAATTCACTTGGTCGTAAGAGCCGTAGTATAACAGGCTGTCAAACATATACAGTTAACAAGTCATATACAATAGTAAACAGCTTTCCTCATGAAACCAACATACTATTGAAATCAATTATTAACTACACACCTGTTTGCTTTGAAATATATAAGCGTTCAGCTTTCTAAACTCAGGCACTTTATCTGTGGATTCCCACCGGCAAATTCGAGGGACTAATGCAGTTTCCTCGATCCGCCTACAATATCTAAGGGGGGGAATTCCCAATTCAGCAATTAATTCATACGCCCAAATCTACAACAAATAGATTATCAAAGTCAGTACTTAGTTACGAACTTAAATTTTACAAACACTAATTTTGAACTAAATCATACCTGGAAAGCATAGCTCAATCCCTTTATATTCCATGCAGGTCTGTTAATTCTTTTAGGCTTCTCATCCTCCACGTTTTTCTTCCCTTTTCTCACTGAACTCCGCACCGCCTTTTTTCGCTTTTTCTCCCCTTTCCCCTGCCCATCCTTGTCTTCATCTCTCTCTTTCTTCCCGGGAACAAACAACAGAGAATCTTGCAGACACTCAAACGATATAGATCCCCACGGATATTTGTTGAATTCATCCATTTTATGAACCAAATGTAAGTAGTCCTCATTTATCTTTACATTTTGGGGTCTGCCCATTATCACAGACTCCACAAAATACAGCAGTCCCAATTTGAACGAGTCCTCGCTTCCTCTTTCGGACTTTCGGAATGCATTTTCTAAGTCCTGGCCAGTAATGTGATTCCTGTCGGTAAAATGCGCTTTCATAAATCGCTCATGATCTTCCCCGGCAGACGTTATGTCAGGCTCGCTTCCACATTTTAGACCACTTATCAAACAAAAATCCTTTACACTGAATTGAGCAACATTGGACCCTATTGCATAACTAAGGCCCATCATGTCCTTCACACCAAGTCCTCCGACTCGCCGGAGTGCCAGACCATGCACAATTTGACCACTAAATGCAATTTTATGGAGTCCCAACAGGTGGCCAAAACAGCTCTCTCTAAATCTTCCCATAAGTGACTCACTGAAATGCGCCCCAAAATTACACAGGACTGTTTGCGCCACACACAGATTATTCACCCGCGCAGAATAGACCTCTGACTCCGGGAAACAAAGCTCAAACCCACAATCCATTTTATACCTCCAAAAGACACCTTTTGCTTAAGAAACAGAACTGATACGTGCTGAGAATATTATGACCACATTAACATACAGAAGTGATACCTACTCACAATATTATCTACACATTTTTAAACCTACAAACACTATTTTCAACACATTACATAATTGATACCTACTAACAGAATCTTCAACATATCAAGTTACAAAACTTATACACTATTTTCAACACATTAAGATACATAATTTCACCTACAAACACTAATTTCAACAAATTCAGATACAAAATTGATACCTACTACAACATGCATTGCTCCTTATGCATCACAAATCATCTCATATTCAGAGTTAAGATTCAATTTTCTCTTATGCGTTCTACTTCAACTGGTACTTATTATTATTTGTTTGCCAAGCCCCATTAAATCCCTAAAATTATGCCCAACACTCACACCACTACATGCCCGAAGCAGGATTACAATGAGGAACAGATGAAGATTCCTCGAATTTTACGAAAACACAACAAACAACCAGAATGCAAACAAAAATACGAACTACAACACACAACACAAATTACTCAGGCCAATTTATATTTTTGCAAACACTCCGTACAGAGACAGACTACTCTTACCCAGAAAATCAAAGCCCTCAAATCCTCCCTAAAGTCCTAATGCAATTTCAACTAAGTGAATGCAGTATAACATGCAAACTTTAAAATCAAAGAGAGGGAGGAAATTCGACAGAAACGTACCGATTCAGACGTTCAGATGACAATTACTCGATCACGGAGGTTCTGCCACGACACAAGAGCAAGTAAAAAAGAAACAGTACACAAAGAAGTTTCTGTGAGAAGAGATTAGGAATAGAGAACTTGATGTCTGGTAGGTATTTGGGTGTTATGACTAGGGTTCATTCATAACTCCATTGACAAGAAAGGCGCCACTGTCAGGATTAAGAAAGGTGCGAATTTTTCGAACCAGGCGCGACCTGACACCTCTGCTAAGGGGAAACTGTAGCCTACGCTAATGCACCGTAAGCTCGCTTTTTCTCTTCAACCGTTCAGATGTATTTCAATGGCTGCGATTTATTCTTATATAATGTTCTCACATAAGCGTTCTCACCTGATCCCACTCCAGCGGTCTGAACCATTGTTGGGTTTGAAGAACAATAGAATGATTTTATTTATTCAACAGGATGATACAAGGCTTAGCCATTTGGCCCGTTAGTTGTGGCTATTGGCTAGATGGGCTGTTGGCCTTATTGCTAACTTGATTACAGACAGAAAGCTTAATGCCTATTTATAGAGGGAACAACCATCTAGTAAAGTCGGTTATTCAAGTAAACTTTAACTAGAACTTTCAATTAAGGACGTTGCATTCTAGAAAATTCCTCTAGATTCAACTACGGACGTTGAATTCTAGAAAATTCCACCAAGTACTTCATAAGCCTGAACAGCTACAGGATAACCCTAAACCCTAAACGTTTCCACATTTCCATCCCTTACTCATCTTCTCTCATTTCTCTCTACCTCAATCTTCCTACTTCCCCACTCAAAGAGCGATGAAAAACTCATCTTAATCTTCTGACCAAATCTATGAGATAAAACTGGCAAACTACAGACTCAGAATTTAATCGCGAGTCGTGGTTCAATTGACGAAAAGTCGGATCAGTGTGATACGGAGGAAGAAAGGCAGAAGCTTTTGAAGAAAGATTTCACGGATCTACTTGCCCGTGGCCTTGATATTATTGCTTTTGGAGATGTGAGATTCATTACTCTGTCTTTATAACTTGTTTGGTTTTTCATTCGTTTATGCTTTCTTGTTGATTGATTTTAGGCACAATTTCAAATTTTCTATAATCTGTTTGGTCGCGTGAGTAAAAAATAAAAATAAAAAATCACTATTTTGTCAATTAGAAATCACCTGCTTGAACGATTGAAAGGGAAGCAAGTTCTGCTTGATTTATAACGACTTAAAACAAGAAGAACTTTATTTGCAAGCCATGCGGTATTGTGTTAATTAATTACTGCTTTTATGAGACCAACGACTTGCCAACTATTGCGGCAGCCAGGGGCAGATCCACGTTGGGGCAAAGGGTTCACTTGGCCCCCTGGCAATTAGAAAACCCCATGACAGCCGCGGATCATGACTCCTTAGAGCCTTGGGTGGCAGGGCAGGAATGACCATATGGTGTCTGTCATGCCTTGAGCCTTGGGTGGCTGTGCAGGAATGCCCACCAGTTCTTTGTCAAAATGCCTCAACGAAGGCTGTGCTGTGCTAGGCAGCAGGCAGGTCCTGTTCAAGACAGCAGTTTGGTTCAATTATATTAGCAACATTATACCAACCAAACTAGTACAAAAATTCGTGAAGCTACCATTTAACAAGTAGAAGTGGAGCTGATGAGTGCAGCATATTTTAATTAAGGAGGCAATGGAAATTCTCTGAAGCTTGTACTTTCAATAGATTAGTGTACAAGTTTGTGCAGATTAGATTCAGGTTTGTTGTCTTTTTTTCTTCCCAGGAAACTGTATGCATATGAGCTAATAGATTTTTAATCCATTAACATTTACCATGTGATGTCTCTGTGACTTTCTCAGAATAACATAATTCCGTTCAATGACATGGATAGAACATAGAAGTTGATAAGCATCTGTTAGTTTGTGCTATCTGAGCCTTTGGCCCCAAATATCTTTCAGCAACAGAGAAAAGCTCTAACATTTATAAGAGAAATGAGGAGACTATAATTCAAATATATATGAAAGCATATTGCACAGATTACCAAATGTTGGGTGTAGTGTGCAAGTATAGCTACAAAACATTCTATTTTCAACCGAAATAAACCTACTGTCTATTTCCCATTTTGGCTTCTGCAGCAGTGATTACCCTAACTAAGAGCCGATAACCCCTGCCTCTCACTCATCAAATTCTTCTTAGTCTATTCGCTCCTTCCTATAATCTTTAGGATCACAGCTGCACTCACCCTGGGTAAACCTCATGTATTAGTTTTAATTGTTAAGTTTTTCTTCTTCAAATTTAGAATTTGTAGAGCTGAATTTTTTATTTATGTTTATATTTGCAGAGTGGAGGTTCAAATTGGGGTTTAGTTTTTGTGGTTTCCTGTCTTTCTCTGATGTCCATGAGTCTCTTCTGACACAGGTGAGCCTTTGTTTGCCATTTTGTTTTAATATTTCAATAGTGTGGTGTGGTATTTTGGATCTTTCATTTGGTTTTTTCTCTGGCCTTGGTTGACTGTCTTAAATGGTAGTTTTCTTTTTTGTTCAGATTTTGTTTGATTGCTGAAGAAAATTTGGAGATCATTTTCCACATTTGGTTATGATGATGATGAGGAGTTTATTTTTGTTGCAAATTGGATAGGGTAGACTTGAAAAAAGGTGGTTAGCTTTCCTTGCTAAATTTGGGTCGATGGTTTTTCTTTTTCTTCCTATTTAAAATGAAAAAAGTCAAGCACATCCAAGAATAGAAAAAACAAGCAAGTAGGTTGAGAGTAGAATTGATCCCAGCGATGAATCCCATCGGAGTCGTCTACGTCACCTGTAGTCCTTTTCAGGCTTTTTATCTTTTTTGATCGAATAGTGTCCTTTTCAAGCTTTGAATGCTTCACGTGCTTGCTTTGCCCACTTCCTTTTATAGTAATATATTTAGGCTTAATTGTTACAGTTCCTCCGAAAACATTGGTCAAATTCCATATTGGCCCTGGACTTCATCACAAACTCTCTCCCACTTTTCTCTCTCTTCTTGTAGATCTAAGTTTAGATCTGTGGCCTGTTGTATTTTTCCTTGCAAGTCTGAGATACTTGAGACAAGTTCAGCAAGTTAGATTTGTTCTTCAAATCAAATGTTCGAAAATGCTCGGAAAGGGGACTCTGGAGGGTTTAGTCATAGGGAGCTTCTAGTTCTACCCAAAAACATACCACACCCAGCTGATTTTGATTTTGACATTCAAAAAAATAAAAACCATATCAGTTATGAAATATATTAAACAAACTTTTTAAACCAACTAATTTTAATGTATTTAAACCAACTATTTTTGTATATTAAGCCCAATCTCCTTCAAATATTTTAAACCCAACTTTAAGCCCAATCTCCTTTAAAAAGCTTGAAGCCCAGTGTCCTCAAAAATATATTAAGCCCATCATTGGTCAAAAGATATTAAGCCCAATGTCTTTTTGTAACACCCATGTGTCAAAGGACAAAAACTTAAAAGAGACAAAACTCCCTTTCATAGTTGCCGTTACTTACTACTTTTGTTTATACATCATTGGTTTGTTATGAATTTATTGTCACAATTTTTTTTTTCATAAATTTGGTCTATGGTAGTCTTAATGTCTCTCCAGCACTTCTAGCGTTCCTCAATCGTTTCTCAGTTCATACAGTGAATCACTCTCAAGGTAAATTTCCAAACTATTCATGACATTTTCTTCACATGAAGGATGGCACGATATGGCACCCTCACTATAGAATTTTGCCAATGTAGAGTCATGGGTAGGCCTACACTGAGGCAAGGTTTACAAAACTAAGGAAATTTGAGAGAGAATTTAGGAGAGTATGTATATGGAGAAAGAGCTAGAAATGTTCTCTAGGCCAGTTCATCTTCTCTATCTTTCTTATTGATATTGGTGCCTATTTATACGTAGAATATAGACATCTAATATTATATAAATGTTCCCATTGATAGCATAATGGGGAGAGTCATCCGGAATGTATAGTTGGGTATGATCTCACATACATCAGGGATACTAAAGTATTGTGGGCATCCATTACATATATTTTGTAACATGTTATAAAACTAAGCAAATTTGAGAGAGAATTTAGGAGAGTATGTATATGGAGAAAGAGCTAGAAATGTTCTCTAGGCCTTTTCATCTTCTCTCTGTTTCTTATTGATATTGGTGCCTATTTATAGGCAGAATATATACATCTAATATTACATAAATGTTCCCATTGATAGCATAATGGGGTGAGTCATCTGGAAGATATAGTTGGGTATGATCTCACATACATCAGGTATACTAAAGTATTGTGGGCATCCATTACATATATTTTATAACACTCTCCTTTGGATGTCCACGGTACATGAAATATGCCTCATTAAAAACCTTGCTAGTAACACTCTCCCTTGACACAGCTTTGATACACATTTAGTGAATAAATCTGTTTTTCAATTTGATGGATGCTCCCCCTGAAGAATTACTTTCCTTTGATAACTTTATATTTTGATGACCCATCACAAATGAAATTGATAGCACATTCTTTTCTCGTACAGTAGGCTTTTGGTGATACTTGCACCACATTTGCTCTTGTAGCTTCAATTTATGGATGCTTAGTCAGATGAATGTCTCCCCCTGAAATCTTCATGACTATTTCTTTGGAGAAGAAATCTTTTCGGAGTGAGTGGAGGATATGACTATCATGAATTCCTGTAAGTGATATGAAATCAATATATCTTTATAAATAATTATACTTCAAGTGAATAATCTCCAAGCAAATTAGATAAATTTCCAGAATTCGCGTATTTAATAAATCATGGGCTATTTGTAAGTTTTACTTGTATAGAATATGCCCGTATATGTTAATATGCGGAGATAGCATTAAATATGCGTCATATCACCCTCACCGTAATGGTGATTGACCTAATCTTTAACTGGAAATATCGTGTCCAGTTATACTACCGGAAAATCATAATGGAGAATCCACATAAAAATGCTTCAATACTTTCTTAGTATAAGCTGATTGGTAGCCAAGAATCTTGTTGGCATAATGCTCAATCTTTAGGTCAAGACTTTATTTCTTGAACTCCTTTAGGAGTTTTTAACCAAATATTAACTATTCAGGAGTTATAATGTGTTGCAACATTTCATAATGAATGTACTCACTGAGGCAATATATACTATTTTCATATTAATATTGAGTACAAAATTTGTGCTTCATGCACTTGTCCTATAGGGACTTGCTTCTTGCAACTTAAATCCTTAAAGGATTTTTTTTCAGGGATTACACTTCATGACATACTATATAGCTTTATACCCAGCTATTTTGTCCCCTTTCTGTATCGCTTATGGCGATATGCTCTGTGCACTTAATAACCCTTAAAGATAATGTGTTGGTCTCAGTAAATGTGCAATAATCATATTTCAACATAGTTGCATCTACAAACATGGAGAATCTCATAATTCCAAGTTTCTTCCAGAAACTCTATGTCATATAAAAGTGAGTGTATTCCAATTTATTTCAAATACCCATGTATAACTTTATGGGTTAACATCTTTTGGGGTTCGTATATGTTCTTTCACGTTCAGGCCAATGATTTTGTCGATATTTAATAATTGAACGTGGTTCCATTCAACGTGGCCCATTGATGATATAAGTAGTTATTTTGAAAACCAAAAATATCATTCATCAATTTGTGATCTCACCATTCTTATGTGCATGCGCATACATCAATTAGGGACTTTCATGGTCTCCTTTTAGACATACATCTTTTATAAGATGAATTATGTGAGAATATGGATCATAACCTTCTCCGGAGTGTTTAATTTAAAATAGGGCGTCAATAATCTCCATTCCAAGAGTTGGAACATTTATAACCCATATATTTGTCATGCTTTAGGCATGCCACAAACTAATTTTGACATGTCAATAGATCGTCTTTCTGGGACATAAATTCAGACAATTTGCAACGCATTCAGCATGCACCATATTGACATGTTAATGGATTGTCTTTTTTGGAATCTTAATCCATTCTATTTGCTACGCATTAGGCATTTATTTAATTCACACTGTCATATCTTTGAGTTACTCTTTTGGAGCCTTTAATATATGCAGTGTTTTGCAATTTTCAGAATTTACATTAATCTTTCATACCTGTTACATTGTTCATGCATATCAGATAGTACAATCATATGTTGATGAGACAATATATTTCATAATAATTCACGTCGTTTTGCACCCCAATTCTCCTCCAAACGACGGGAAAATGGTCTCATCTAAATGAATCCAAAAGTTCATTTAATAGAACAGAAACTTCAGGTTTCCTTAATAGAATCACAAAGATACAGTATATCAGAGAATCTCTGAATCTCTGGTTCGCAACAAGTAGTGATAGGGAAAATGCTTATAATATAAAAGCAAACTTACAACGATCTACAAAAAGTTTGAGCCTTACAACCTTTCTCTTATCATTAGGATGTAGAGAGGTTAAATGAAGAACATGAAATATACTGGAGAGATACTTGTTGTGATGGAAACGTACCATGCTCAATGTTCTGAGGATATATCAATCATATTCTTATCCATGAAGCATATGGATTGCTCTTCTATCATATGTGAGAGAGGCGTATATGTTCGGATGAACAATGTCCTCTCTTTCTTACCATAAATGGATCCAGAAGCTCAGTGAACGAGGTCTTGATCAAAGATAATATTGCTTCCATGGAAATCTGCAGGATTTCTAAGCATGCCAAGTACTGTTGATATCTCATCCTTTGTTTAGAAAGCAATAACAAGGGGTATTTTGAAACTGTCTAATAGTAGGGAATATATATAGCAAAAATAAGAATATATAAAATAGGTAGCTTAAATGTAAACTATACGTTAGTCTCTAATCAATCATATTACTTTTGATAAAATTTTCAATAAGACAATCCGGAAATTCCGCAAAGAGTAAAACGATAAGAATTGAATCTTTTTATACATAAAAATATCTCAAAGGTCGGATCAGATCCATGAACGTGGTCGACAAGAGTGAGTAGAGAGAATAGATTATGTGGAACAAGAATTCGAATTATAAGGATGGTTGTTAGGTGCTTACCTCTTAATATATATGATGCTTACAATGCACGGTTCATTCATATTAGTAGATTACGTTCCTTACTTTCTGCCATTACTTTGAAAAGGTTCAGTTTCACACATTTTCTTTCAAAATTGTCTTCCTAATCCCAAAATAATTTTGATTTGAATACTGCTCCCGAGGAGCAAATATTGTTAGCACTGAGATCAGATAGTGGTGTTGTTAATGACTCTCTGGTTGCTAGCATGCAGTATGCTGCATCTGTTACCAATTTGGTACAGCGGCTGCTGGCCAGATTACAAGAAGTTGAAGCACTTAGATCTCAAGTCATAATACTGCGGAGAAGGCTTAATGATGCTGATAAAAAACTTAGAAGACTGGAGAAAAGTAATAAAAAGTTGGAGGAACTTGTTTTGCGTTGCACGTTCATGAGGAGAATACATATGAGGAACACAAAGATTCTCCTACGGATGCCCAAATTCTGAGGCATTAAATATTTTAGCAACACTGATTATGGAATTTTTCTCATTTGTAATATAGAACTGCAAATTCCAATTTTCATAGTATCCACTTAAACTTTAAAATCATATGAACTTCAAGTCCATCTTTGAAATAATATGGATCACCAAGAAACTACAGGTTCTTGATATTCATGAAAATTTAGTTTCATATATTTGAAGCTTCAAGTTCAAACATGTGGATTTAATAATGAAATAATAATTGTGCTTTGAAAACCAGGTTCACACTTATGTGAATGCACTCAAAACTTTCTAGTTTGAGGATTTAAGAAATATTGAGATCCATGAGCTTCCGGCCCAGGTCATATTTCATACCAAAATATGGGGAGTTTTAATTCATTTGTGGGATCGATTGTGGCAAAACGTTCTTTGCTAAATCCATCAATTTCTTATACCAAAGAAACATGTGGTATGTGATTTCTTGCAATGATACCTCAAGGCTTATGCATTTATTGTTAGAACTTTTAAGTTCTTTAACATTGTTTAGATTCTGAGCTTCAGGCCAAAATCATATATGGATATTCTTGAAACTTCATGTTCACATTTCGGGACTTCAGACTGTTTCATAATTATTCATGTTTTGAGGAACTTCTGGCATCTCATTTAATTGCTCATTCATGAGTTTAAGGAATTACATGTTCCTTTTTGTATATAGTGATGGTTTATCAACTTGTTGTGATCTGGCAAGCAGCCGTTGTCCCAAATTGATAACTGATGTAGCATATTGCATGCTAGCAACCATAGAGTTATTGACAACACCACTATCTGATCTCAGTGCTAACAATATTTGCTCATGGGGAGCAGTATTCAAATCAAAATTATTTTGGGGATAGGAAGACATTTTTGAAAGAAAATGTGTGAAAAGAACCTTTTTAAAGTAATTGCAGAAAGTAAGGAACGTATTCTACTGATATGAATGAACCGTGCATTGTAAGCATCATATATATTGTGAGGTAAGCACCTGACAACCATCCTTATTATTCGAATTCTTGTTCCACAAAATCTATTCTCTTTACTCACTCTTGTCGACCACATTCATGGATTTGATCCGACCTTTGAGATATTTTTATGTATAAAAAGATTCAATTCTTATCGTTTTACTCTTTGCGGAATTTCCGGATTGTCTTATTGAGAATTTTATCAAAAGTAATCTGATTGATTAGAGACTAACGTATGGTTTACATTTAAGCTACCTATTTTATATATTCTTATTTCTGCTATATATATTCCCTACTATTAGACAGTTTCAAAATACCCCTTATTGTTGCTTTCTAAACAAAGCATGAGATATCAACAGTACTTGACATGCTCAGAAATCCTGTAGATTTCCATGGAAGCAAGATTATCTTTGATCATGATCTACTACTCTATTAAAGTAGTTGTTTGATCATGGATCAGCCTCGTTCACTAAGCTTCTGGGTCCATTTATGATAAGAAAGAGAGGACATTGTTCATCCGAACATATACGCCTCTCTCACATATGATAGAAGAGAACGATCCATATGCTTCATGTATCAGAATATGATTGATATATCCTCAGAACATGGAGCACGGTACGTTTCCATCACAACAAGTATCTCTCTGGTATATTTCATGTTCTTCATGTAACCTCTCTACATCCTAATGATCAGAGAAAGGTTGTAAGCCTCACACCTTTTATAGATCGTTGTGAGTTTGCTTCTATATTATAAGCATTTTCCCAATCACTTGTTGAGAACCAGAGATTCTCTGATATACTATTTCTTTGTGATTCTATTAAGGGAACCTGAAGTTTCTGTTCTATTAAATGAACTTTTGGATTCATTTAGATGAGACCATTTTCCCGTCGTTAGTGGGAGAATTGGGGTGCATAACGACGTGAATTATTATGGAATATATTGTCTCATCAACACATGATTGTACTATCTGATATGCATGAACAATGTAACAGGTATGAAAGATTAATGCAAATTCTGAAAATTGCAAAACACTACATATATTAAAGGCTCCAAAAGAGTAACTCATGGGTATGACAGTGTGAATTAAATGCACGCCTAATGCGTAGCAAATAGAATGGATTGAGGTTCCAAAAAGGACAATCCATTATGGTGCACGCTGATTGCGTAGCAAATTGTCTGAATTTATGTCCCAGAAAGACGATCCATTGACATGTCAAAATTAGTCGGTGGCATGCCTAAAGCATGACAGATACATGTGTTGTAAATACGCGGATTCTGGAAATTTCTCTAATTTGTATAGAGATTATTCACTTGAAGTATAATTATTTATAAAGATATATTGATTTCACATTCAAAATATGATATATTGATTTATAAAAATATGGACGAAGGGAAAAAGAGTATACATTCAAATGGCTCTGTCTTACACAAGAGGGGATCCTGATAAGTGATAAGCTCATAATTTCATACATATACATGCCTTATTTACTTGCTTGTTTTGCTTAGTTTCAAAGATTTCTAAGTTATTTGCCTCCCTTTGTGTGTTTTGTAGGCAAATAGAGCAAGAGAGCAAAATTCATGTAATTCAAGCATGTTAAGGCCTAATTTGGATGAATGGATGAAGAGCTTAAAGACAAACTAATTTTGGCTACAGCCCCCTGCCAGTCCAGTTTCGTAGTCATATTGTAAGCTTTGTTTCAGCAACTTACATAGCTCGGATGAGGCAACATTCTTGATGAAAGTTGTTCCAATGGGTGTATACTACAACATATCCAAAATTCAGCCCCATTGGATAAATATGAAGTCTATTACCTAGCAAACACAGAACCATGCTCAGGATGGATTTTTGTCAGCGAGCAAAACGAGTTAGCAATTTGTTTTGGCCTTAACTTCTTCATCCGAGCTTGGATTGGGCCAACACTTGTGTGGTTGGATCAGACACATTCTGAACTTCACAATGGACATCTTAAAGTCATCATTTGATTCATCCTAGCCCAATTCGTAAGCCCTTGAAGTTGATGGTCATGCTGACATGAGGATGAGCTGGTTGGAAGCTTGGTCATGGTGAGCTAGGCATGAGCTATTGTTTCTGGTTGGAAGCTTGGTCATGGTGACATGAAGATGAGCTAAGGCTGCTGGTGGGATTTATTGGTGAAGTGCATCAACCAATTCAGATTTTATAATACAAGTGTTGTATGCATTAGCCATATTGAATTTGGATTTTCACTTCCCCTAGGCTTATAAATAAGGAGTTCTCTAAGCTTGTAAACACCCCAAGGGGGGGAGCTCTCAAACACTTCTCTAGAGCTCCGTTCCCTTCTCTCCCTCAAATTCTCTTAGTTTCATTTTCTAGTTTTCAATTGTTGTAATGAAATATTTGTGCTGAAATTCTAATTAAGTTTTTCTTAGTTCCACTTTACTTTTCATTATGTAAATTCTTTTTTTAGTTTCAAGTTTGATTAGTTTCCAAGTTTCAATTATGGTTCATGTTCTTATTCGTTATGCTTATAAGTTAACATGCTTGTTTGAATGTTTGATCACCATTAGAACTTGTTTGTTAACTATCTTGGTTTGAATTAAGAGTAAACACCATGCTTTAATTCGAATTGAACTATGAATAGGAAGAGTATGTATGGACATTCGACAACAGGGATTAGATACATGCCTGGTTGTTTAAATTGTTCTTCTATGCTTAATGAGTTCCTAATGCTTAATTTTAGGTTAGACAACAAATGATCAAATTAAGGAATTAGGAACACAAGGTTAAGACCAAACACCATGACCTAATCATACATTAGCTAGAATCAATCCGTTAATCTAATTGAACTTGGGAACTTATCTGCTTAAGTTAGTTATTTCTCTCTTCCTTGTTTTATTTATTTCCTGTCTTTTTCATTTCTGTTTTGTGTAGGGAAAATGAATTGGATTATGCAATCACCAATCCTCGTGGGATCGACCTCGCACTTACATATCCTATACTACCAAACGGCTCGTGCACTTGCGAGTATTACAAATTGAGGATGCAGCTGAATCCATTTTGGTATTATAAAATCTGAATTGGTTGATGCACTTGTATTAGAAAATCTGAATTGGTTAATGCACTTCACCAATAAATTTCACCAGCAGCCCTAGCTCATCTTCATGTCACCATGACCAAGCTTCCAACCAGAAACAATAGCTCATGCCTAGCTCACCATGACCAAGCTTCCAACCAGCTCATCCTGAGGTCAGCATGACCAGCAACTTCAAGGGCTTACAAATTGGGCTTCTCTTAAGTAAATGACGACTTTAAGATGTCCATTGTGAAGTTCAGAATGTGTCTGATCCAACCACACAAGTATTGGCCCAATCCAAGCTCGGTAATTTCATACATATACGTGCCTTATTTACTTACTTCTTTTGCTTAGTTTCCTAGATTTTTAAGTTATTTGCCTCCCTTTGTGTGTTTTGTAGGCAAATAGAGCAAGAGAGCATAATTCATGCAATTCAAGCATGTTAAGGCCTAATTTGTGATGAATGGATGAAGAGCTTAAAGACAAACTCATTTTGGCTACAGCCCCCTGCCAGTCCAGTTTCGTAGGTCATATTTTAAGCTTCGTTTCAGCAACCTACATAGCTCGGATGAGGCAACATTCTTCATGAAAGTTGTTCCAATGGGTGTATACTACAACATATCCAAAATTCAGCCCCATTGGATAAATATGGAGTTTGTTAACTAGCAAACACATAACCATGCTCAGGATGGATTTTTGTCAGCGAGCAAAACGAGTTCGCAATTTGATTTGGCCTTAAATTCTTCATCCAAGCTTGGATTGGGCCAATACTTGTGTGGTTGGATCAGACACATTCTGAACTTCACAATGGACATCTTAAAGTCATCATTTAATTCAGTCTAGCCCAATTCGTAAGCCCTTGAAGTTGCTGGTCATGCTGACATGAGGATTAGCTGGTTGGAAGCTTGGTCATGGTGAGCTAGGCATGAGCTATTATTTCTGGTTGGAAGCTTGGTCATGCTGACATGAAGATGAGCTAGGGCTGCTGGTGGGATTTATTGGTGAAGTGCATCAACCAATTCTGATTTTCTAATACAAGTGCATCAACCAATTTAGATTTTATAATACAAGTGTTGTATGCATTAGCCATATTGAATTCGGATTTTCAGTTCCCCTAGGCTTATAAATTGGGAAGTTCTCTAAGCTTGTAAACACACCCCAAGGGGAGGAGCTCTCAAACACTTCTCTAGAGCTCCGTTCCCTTCTCTCCCTCAAATTCTCTTAGTTTCATTTTCTAATTTTCAATTGTTGTAATGAAATATTTGTGCTGAAATTCTCCTTAAGTTTTTCTTAGTTCCACTTTACTTTTCATTATGTAAATTCTTTTTTTAGTTTCAAGTTTGATTAGTTTCCAAGTTTCAATTATGGTTCATGTTCTTATTCATTATGCTTATAAGTTAACATGCTTGTTTGAATGATTGATCACCATTAGAACTTGTTTGTTAACTATCTTGGTTTGAATTAAGAGTAGACACCATGCTTTAATTCGAATTGAACTATGAATAGGAAGAATATGTATGGACATTCGACAACAGGGATTAGATACGTGCTTGGTTGTTTAAATTGTTCTTCTATGCTTAATGGGTTCCTAATGCTTAATTTTAGGTTAGACAACAAATGATCAAATTAGGGAATTAGGAACACAAGGTTAGGACCAAACACCATGGCCTAATCATACATTAGCTGGAATCAATCCGTTAATCTAATTGAACTTGGGAACTTATCTGCTTAAGTTAGTTATTTCTCTCTTCCTTGTTTTATTTATTTCCTGTCTTTTTCATTTCTGTTTTGTGTAGGGAAAATGAATTGGATTATGCAATCACCAATCCTCGTGGGATCGACCTCGCACTTACATATCCTATACTACCAAACGGCTCGTGCACTTGCGAGTATTACAAATTGAGGATGCAGCTGAATCCATTTTGGTATTATAAAATCTGAATTGGTTGATGCACTTGTATTAGAAAATCTGAATTGGTTAATGCACTTCACCAATAAATCTCACCAGCAGCCCTAGCTCATCTTCATGTCATCATGACCAAGCTTCCAACCAGAAACAATAGCTCATGCCTAGCTCACCATGACCAAGCTTCCAACCAGCTCATCCTGAGGTCAGCATGACCAGCAACTTCAAGGGCTTACAAATTGGGCTTCTCTTAAGCAAATGACGACTTTAAGATGTCCATTGTGAAGTTCAGAATGTGTCTGATCCAACCACACAAGTATTGGCCCAATCCAAGCTCGGTAATTTCATACATATACGTGCCTTATTTACTTACTTCTTTTGCTTAGTTTCCTAGATTTCTAAATTATTTGCCTCCCTTTGTGTGTTTTGTAGGCAAATAGAGCAAGAGAGCATAATTCATGCAATTCAAGCATGTTAAGGCCTAATTTGGATGAATGGATGAAGAGCTTAAAGACAAACTCATTTTGGCTACAGCCCCCTGCCAGTCCAGTTTCGTAGGTCATATTTTAAGCTTCGTTTCAGCAACCTACATAGCTCGGATGAGGCAACATTCTTCATGAAAGTTGTTCCAATGGGTGTATACTACAACATATCCAAAATTCAGCCCCATTGGATAAATATGGAGTTTGTTAACTAGCAAACACATAACCATGCTCAGGATGGATTTTTGTCAGCGAGCAAAACGAGTTCGTAATTTGATTTGGCCTTAAATTCTTCATTCGAGCTTGGATTGGGCAAATACTTGTGTGGTTGGATCAGACACATTCTGAACTTCACAATGGACATCTTAAAGTCATCATTTGATTCAGCCTAGCCCAATTCGTAAGCCCTTGAAGTTGCTGGTCATGCTGACATGAGGATGAGCTGGTTGGAAGCTTGGTCATGGTGAGCTAGGCATGAGCTATTGTTTCTGGTTGGAAGCCTTGTCATGCTGACATGAAGATGAGCTAGGGCTACTGGTGGGATTTATTGGTGAAGTGCATCAACCAATTCTGATTTTCTAATACAAGTGCATCAACCAATTTAGATTTTATAATACAAGTGTTGTATGCATTAGCCATATTGAATTCGGATTTTCACTTCCCCTAGGCTTATAAATTGGGAAGTTCTCTAAGCTTGTAAACACACTCCAAGGGGAGGAGCTCTCAAACACTTCTCTAGAGCTCCGTTCCCTTCTCTCCCTCAAATTCTCTTAGTTTCATTTTCTAATTTTCAACAGGGATTAGATACATGCTTGGTTGTTTAAATTGTTCTTCTATGCTTAATGGGTTCCTAATGCTTAATTTTAGGTTAGACAACAAATGATCAAATAATTCAATCCGTTAATCTAATTGAACTTGGGAACTTATCTGCTTGAGTTAGTTATTTCTCTCTTCCTTGTTTTATTTATTTCCTTTCTTTCTCATTTCTGTTTTGTGTAGGGAAAATGAATTTGATTATTCAATCACCAATCCTCGTGGGATCGACCTCGCACTTACATATGCTATACTTCTAAACGGCTCGTGCACTTGCGAGTATCACAAGTTGAGGATGCAACTGAATCCATTTTGGTGCAGCTGTATCTACAGAACAATAAGCGTGCAACACTGCCTCATTAAAACCTTGCCAGGAAAAACCCAGTGGGATAAAAACCTGGACGAAGGAAAAAAGGGTACAGTGTATAGAAACTTTGTTGATAGCACACTCCCTGTTCCTGATGAATATATCCCTTTGATAAGTATGCATCCATTTTACTGATTGTAAAGTCGGCGTAATCCAATCCCATGCACCAGGTTTTGAAATGTATGTTTCGGCAGAGATTTGGTGAAAAGGTCTGCCAGATTATCATTTGAACATATCTGTTTGACTTCAATTTCTTGCTTCTCCTGAAGTTCGTGTGTGTGGAAAAACTTTGGTGATATGTGTTTGGTCCTGTCTCCCTTGATTTATCCTGCTTTGATTTGAGTGATACAAGCAGCATTATCTTCATAGATGGTTGTTGGAGTATTTGTCACCAAAGGTAGATCGCATGTGCCCCATATGTGATAGATCATTGATCTTAACCAAACGCATTCACGACTGGCTTCATGCAGTGCAAGTATTTTTGAGTGATTGGATGATGTAGCCACTAATGATTGCTTTATGGAACCCCATGAGATTGCAGTCCCTCCACAGGTAAATACATATCCAGTTTGGGAACGAGCCTTATGTGGATCAGAGAGATACCCTGCATCTGCATATCCGATAATACTATGCCCATTGTTAGGTTCATATAATAAGCCCATACTTGTTCCACAAAGATATCGTAGAATATGCTTGATGCCGGTCCAATGTCGAATGGTTGGAGCAATACTATATCGTGCCAACAAATTTACTGAAAATGAGATATCTGGTCTCGTACATTGTGCTAAATGTAATAAAGCACCAATGGCACTAAGATATGGTACTTATGGACCAAGGATGGGTTCATTTTCGTCTTTTGGACGAAATGGATCTTTCTTAGTGTCTATAGATCTAACGACCATTGGGGTGCTGTTTGGGCCTAAATTTGATGCGCCCAGTCCAAAAAGCCCATGTCCATTTTTGAACAGCCACCAACAAAATCAGGCCAAGACTGTGCATTCGAGTCGAACGTAGGCATATTATATGGGATGAGCTATTAAGGCACATATGAGTGTGGTCGGCATCCATCCATTGCCATATAATATTATAACACTCCCCATTGGATGCTACCATACATAGAATATGCCTCATTAAAAACCTTGCTAGTAAAAATCCAATGAGAAAAAAAATATGGACAAAGGCAAAAAGAGTGCACATTCAAATAGCTCTGTCTTAACCCATAAAGTTTGACGTAGGCCTTATATAAAGTAATATGTATTTTAAAGTCACAATATAATATTATATAACGAAATTATATGATATATGTAATCAGGCAAGTAAATAAACTAGTGCGTGATGAATATCACGCGTGTTCTTGCCTTTCAACTTGCCACCAGCACACTTGCAATATATATACTATATTATATGTTAGTGGAAACAGGAAATCAGGGTGTCCTAATTCGATTGCTTTTCTTCCTTTCACCTGCACAAGCTCCAATACATCGCTCCAACACGCCTAATCAGGTTTGGATGGTTAGTAGGATGAATAATGTAAATTTTAGTTATAATAATATAACTAATAAACAACATAAAGAAAACATAGCTTATCTCTTGGGTGGTCACAAAATAAACTTCCATTTCATTCTTGTCAACAATCCCTTCCTAGCAGCTCTCTCTCTTTCTAGCATACAACAGCTACCTTGAGTCTTTTATGGGATTGACTACGCCTTCCTTCATCTAATTTAACGGAGTCAGGTAACGAGTCGTCGACACGAGGTGGTGTTTATCCAGATTGTGTTTTCTTTAACCTTTTATTCTCTTATATGTTTGTAGACATGTTTTAGAGAGGGCTATATTCTCTGCTACAATTGAGAGGTTGATTGCTAAAATTTTGAGAAAGAAAGGTATTGAAGCAGATGGGATTCATCAGAGAATTCAGCTGGTATTTTGAAAGCGAATTCGTGCTGATAGCGTGTTATCAGGATGCATAAATTGAAGCTACAAGAGCAAATATGGTGCAGGGGGAGCATCCATCAAATTGAAAGACAGATTTATTCACTAAAGGTGTATCAAAGCTACGTCAACCACAACATTCAGAAAGACGGATTGTCTTAAGGTTTAAAGATATTTTTGCCGAGCATCAGGGGTAGCGTGCAATCAATAAAGATCTTCACACACTGTACTTTTTATCCTTCGTCCAGGTTTTTATCCCTCTAAATTTTTCCTGGCAAGGTTTTAACGAGGCAGTGTCGCACGCTAGTCATTGTTCATTATACACATGAAAAAGTTTTATGTTAGACATGGTTATGTACTCTTTTTCCCTTTGACCAGTTTTTGTCCCACTGGGTTTTACTGACAAGGTTTTTAATGAGGCATATTCCATGTACCGTGGACATCCAAGGGGTAGTGTTATAAAATATATGTAATGGATGCCCACAATACTTTAGTATACCTGATGTATGTGAGATCATACCCAACTATACCTTCCGGATGACTCACCCCATTATGCTATCAATGGGAACATTTATGTAATATTAGATGTATATATTCTGCCTATAAATGCGACCAATATCAATAAGAAAGATAGAGAAGATGAACGGGCCTAAGAACATTTCTAGCTCTTTCTCCATATACATACTCTCCTAAATTCTCTCTCAAATTTCCTTAGTTTTATAATATTATATGGCAATGGATGGATGCCGACCACACTCATATGTGCCTTAATAGCTTATCCCATTCTCCATATTTAGTAATGTAAAACCTACCACTATAGTAATATTCTATGTATTCCCTATGCCTATATATAGGCTTCAAAGATGAATAAAATGAGACATGAGACTAAGAGAGAACTTTGAGTATCAAAGATCCGTGTCTTCCATATCCCAAGCTCAATCTTCCTTTAATATTTATATAAGTTTTATAACACCAGTTCCGGATCCGATTATGAACTACTAAAACCGAACCCGCTTTTCTAATGTATTTAAACCAACTATTTTATATATTAAGACCAATCTCCAAATATATTAAGCCCAACTTTAAGCCCAATCTCCTGCAAATATATTAAGCCCAATCTGCTTTGAAAAGTTTTAAAGCCCAATGTCCTCAAAATATATTAAGCACTTCAAAAATTGAAGTTCCAAAAAAGCTTAATCATGCCTAAACAGAACTTAATAAAGATGTAAATTTGGTAGAAACAACTACTCGAACATCTTGATTCACTCTTATGGAACGGTTTAGTTTTCAAGCAAACCACTTGTTTTGTTTGACAGGTTTAACTAAATTGGGGAACATGTTTGCATGTTTTTCTTTAGTTTATTTATTAAATTATTATATATTTAGTACTAATGTGATACGACGTACCTTTATCTCAGATTAATGGCCAAGAAAACACTACGCACCGTTGGAAATTGGAGGTGATTAAGGAGTGTTTTAACGAGGAAGAGGCATGAGGTATATTGGAAATGGCCATTAGCTGATGGATCTACCCCGATACGATGATATGGCACTTCACAAAAAATGGGAAGTACACTGTCAAGTCTGGGTATGAGGTGGCATCGAATTTACGGCGGAATGGTGAGTCGGGGCGAAAAGGTGAGGGAGAATGTAGTTAGGGAGAATGTAGTAAACCAGAGGCACAACGAAAGCTCTAGAAAATAATCTAGGGGATCAAGGTACCAAACAAGCTTAAAGCGTTCTTATGGAGGGCATGTGTTAATTCTCTTGTTGTTCGGGCAAATCTTCGTCGAAGGAACGTTGATGTGGAGGATGTCTGCATTTGGTGTGGTCGAGATAATGAGACACAGGAACACATTTTCTTTCAGTGTGATTACGCTAGAGTGTTTTGGTTTGCCACTCCTCTCCAGCTCGATGTTTCTACTATCTCCCGGGGTGATTTCCTGGCTTGTTGGGAGGAGGTGGTGAAAAAGTTTGGCAGTTGTGATTGGGCAACTGAGGTTCTGAGGATGGTTGTGGTGGGATTGTGGAGGTTGTGGAAAAGCAAAAATAAGGGGGTTTTTAATGGGATACATGTTGATCCTATGGAGACACTCCAGTCTTTTCTCCTTCAATGTCAGGAATATCATGAGATGTACGGAGCCTAGGCTTCTCATTGTGATGAACTACATAGACCACTTGAGAAGGTACAAAAGGAGCAGGAAGGGTGGAAGATGACGACATCTGGAGGGGTTAAAGCCAATTGTGATGCAGGTTGGCAGACAAAGATCAGGACAGGTGGAATTGGCTGGGTAATTAGAGATGATGCTGGTAGGATGGTTCAAGGGGGTGGTATTGGCAATCTGATGGCGAGCTCAGCTCTGATGGGGGAGGCTGAGGCTATTCGCGAAACGTTGAAGGTCTGCTCTGATAGCGGATATAAGAAGATAGAAATTGAATATGACTCTTTGCAAGTCGTTCAGATGCTTTCTGGTCAAAGACAACCTGACGCTGAGGTTGATGGGATAATTGATGATGTCCAGATTTTGGCACAGCAGGTCCAGTAGGTAACTTTCCAGCACACACCGCGTAATTGTAATAGGGTGGCTCACGAAGTCGCGGCCTATGCTTTTCGTAATGGGGGCTGTTTCAACTGGGGCAATTATGGCCCACAATGGCTCTTTAGTTTTCTTGCAATGGATGTACACGTTCCCATCCTAGTTTAATAAAGTAATCTTTCAAATTTGGAAAAAAAAATAAGAGGTCGAAAAAGAAATTGAGGTCGAAAAAGAAATCATCGACACGTGCCAATCCTTCATCAGCACAACAAGGCCCATTATCCACGGCACAACGAGAGCCACATACTGGTGTATCAGCATCATGTGCCAAGCCAGTATCTGCAAGCTAATCCTCGTCCTTTATCAGCACAACAAGGGTCATCATCATCGGCACAGACAACTGTTGCTTATGTGCCAAGTCCATCAGTGGCCAACACAACTGCTGCTCCAGCAACTGCACCACGATTTTACATTGAACGTTAATGTCGCTTAAAAGAGTTCTTGGAGAAACATTATCAACGGGATGACAAGCAGTTTAAGCGTGGGTGTCAAAATATACTTAGGTCAGTTGCATTTACCATTAACTTTTCTATTATATATGAACAACTAAACTTTATCAATGGGAATCTGACGGGCTCGAGGGGCCCCTATCAAGTCATCAGCCAGTACATCATTAGCCCACACGGGGGTATTTTCAAAAAAGCAAATACCCAAGTCAAGATTGTAGTTCCATCTTGCAAGACAGTCAGCAAGATAATTCTTCTCTCTGTAGACATGTTGAATCTGATAGTTCTCAAGCTGCCTTAGGCAGCAACTTCGTGAGCCGCCCTATGACAGTTACGCGGTGTGTGCTGGAAAGTCACATGCTGGACTTGCTGTGCCAAAAACTAGACATCGTGAATGATCCCATCAACCTCAGCATCAGATTGTCTTTTACCAGAAAGCATATGAACGACTTGCAAAGAGTCAGATTCAATTTCTATCTTCCTATAACCACTGTCAAAGCAGACCTTCAAAGATTCGCGAATGGCCTCAGCTTCCAGCATCAGAGTAGAGCTCGCCATCAAATTGCCAATTCCACCTTTCCTGGTCTTTGTCTGCCAAGTTGCATCACAATTGGCTTTAACAACTCTAGGTGCCAAACTTACCTTCTCAGGTGGTCGATGTAGTTCACCACCGTGAGAAGCCTGGGCATCGTACGTCTCCTGATATTCCTGACATTGAAGAAGAAAAGCTTGGAGTGTCTCCATAGGATCAACATGTGTCCCTTCAAAAACCCCCATATTTCTGCTTTTCCACAACCTCCACAATCCCACCACAACCATCCTCAGAACCTCAGTTGCCCTATCACAACAACCAAAATTTTTCACCACCTCCTCCCAACAAGCCAGGAAATCACCCCGGGAGATAGTAGCAACATCGAGTTTGAGGGGAGTGGCAAACCAAAACACTCTTGTGTAGTCACACTGAAAGAAAGTAGGGTAAAATTGGGTGGAGATTACATGCTCAAGATAAGGGTTTGTGGGCTAAAATCTATGATGATAAATATCTGAAAGGCCACTATCCCGGATAACTCTTTGGATGCCAGGCATGACTGTTCTCCCACTTGGAAAGGAATTCTTCATGGCTCCAAGCCGCTTAAATAGGGGATGACTGGGAGAATTGGTATAGGGGATAACGTGAAATTTTGGTTAGACAAATGGCTATCTGATTTGCCTCTGGTACAATATGAGGAGATTGGGGATGTGCTGGACCTTGATTGCCATGTGTCAAGCTTCTTTAGGCATGGCTGGTGGGATATTGAGAGGTTGAGAATGTTGTTCCTGAATGGGTAGTGCAGAAGATTATTAGCTTTCCTGCTGGTTTTAATAGCAACTTGCAAGACTCACAGATTTGGAAACATACTGCTAATGGAGTTTACACTGTAAAATCTGCCTATCAACTACTCTTTGGAGATTCTGCTTGGAATGATCCGTTTTGGAAGGTTCTGTGGTAGGAGAATCTCCCCCCCCAAGTTGATTATTTTCCTCTAGCTTGTCTTCTACGATAAAATCGTATCCAATAATCAGAGAGTTAGAAGGAATTTATCTAGTGATCCTTCCTGCTCTATTTGTGATTGGTCCCAGGAAACCACTCTTCACATTCTTAGAGACTATCCTAAAGCCAGGGAGGTCTGGAGATATTTTTTACACCCCTAAACCCTTACACCCCCTGCTAGCAAGCTAATTTCTTCTATACTGACTTACAACCTTGGTTAAAGAATAATATTCTCTCCAAGGCAAGTAGTACCTCTTGGTGCTTTGTTTTTGTTTTCATCTGTTGGTATCTATGGAAATGGAGAAACCAATCTATTTTTACTGCTGAGGAGGTGACGCCCCTTAACCTAAGGCATGTTATCTTATTAGCTCTCTCTGACTGGGATAAGGCATCCTGCGGTGATACTACAGCCGGAGAGAAAGTGCAGATTTTTTTTTTACGTGCGAACCTCCTAATACTGGAATTTTCAAATTGAACGTGGATGGTTCTTGTAAACCTATATCTGGTAATATTGGAGTTGGAGGTGTCCTCCGCGACTCATATGCAAATTGGATTATGGGGTTTGTTGTGAATTTGGGAAATGGTCAAATTCTTGAAGCTGAGTTATGGGGTCTATTTTTTGGTCTCAAAATGGCTTTGGATAAAGGTGTCAACAAGTTCATCATTGAAATGGACTCGACACTTTGTGTCCAGCTCATCCAGCAAACTGTGGCTTATCGCTTTCATCCTCTGGCTGGCCTGCTGCATAGCTGCAATACTCTCCTAAGGCAGCTTGAGAACTATCAAATACAACATGTCTACAGAGAGAAGAATTATCTTGCTGACTGTCTTGCAAGATGGAACTACAATCTTGACTTGGGTATTTACTTTTTTGAAAATACCCCCGTGTGGGCTAATGATGTACTGGCTGATGACTTGCTGGGGGCTCCTCAGGCCTGTCAGATTCCCATTGATAAAGTTTAGTTGTTCATATATAATAGGAAAGTTAATGGTAAATGCAACTGACCTAAGTATGTTTTGATACCCACGCTTGAACTGCTTGTCATCCCGTTGATAACGTTTCTCCAAGAACTCTTTTAAGTGACATTGACGTTCAGCGTAAAATCGTGGTGCAGGTGCTGGAGCAGCAGTTGTGTTGGCCACTGATGGACTCGGCACATAAGCAGCAGTTGTCTGTGCTGATGATGATGACCCTTGTTGTGCTTATATAAAGGACGAGGATTAGCTTGCAGAGCTACTGGCTTGGCACATGCTGCTGATACACCAGTATGGGGTTTGTTGTGCTAATGAAGGATTGGCACGTGTCGATGATTTCTATTTCGACCTCGATTTCTTTTTCAACCTTTTTTTTTTTTTCCGAAGTTGAAAGATTACTTTATTAAACTTGGATGGGAACGTGTACATCCATTGCAAGAAAACCAAAGAGCCATTGTGGGCCATAATTGCCCCAGTTGAAACAGCCCCCATTACGAAAAGCATAGGCCGCGACTTCGTGAGCCACCCTATTACAATTATGCGGTGTGTGCTGGAAAGTCACCTGCTGGACCTGCTGTGCCAAAATCTGGACATCATCAATGATCCCATCAACCTCAGCGTCAAGTTGTCTTTGACCAGAAAGCATCTGAACGACTTGCAAAGAGCCAGATTCAATTTCTATCTTCTTATATCCGCTATCAGAACATATCTTCAATGTTTCGCGAATGGCCTCAGCCTCAACCATCAGAGCTGAGCTCGCCATCAAATTTCCAATACCACCCCCTTGAACCATCCTACTAGCATCCTCTCTAATTACCCAACATGTATCCCATCAAAAACCCCCTTATTTTTGCTTTTCCACAACCTCCACAATCCCACCTAAACCATCCTCAGAACCTCAGTTGCCCTATCACAGCTGCCAAACTTTTTCACCACCTCCTCCCAACAAGCCAGGAAATCACCCCGAGAGATAGTAGAAACATTGAGCTGGAGAGGGTGCCTCGACGTGGTCCGAAATGACCACAGAACTGGGATCCACCTGTCAGCCGACACCCGGATCTTATCCCCATTACCAACTCTCCATCTTATGGAAGCCTCCAAAACTCTCCTCCCTTGTATCAGCCCCTTCCAACCCCAAGACGTGCCTCGCCATCCCTGAGCCGACAGAAAATCCTTTCCGAAGAAATATTTATCATGCAAAACTACAGCAAGGAGTCCGAGTGTTGTACAATTCTCCACCCCACTTTGGCAAGCATAGCAAGATTGAACCCCCTTAACTCTCTAAAGCCCATGCCTCCCGCCTGTTTCACAACAGTAAGCTTTTGCCAACAAACCCAATGAGTGCCATTTTTGTCCTTATGACTCTTCCACCAAAACTTAGCGATGTCCTGTTCAATTTCTTTGCATAACCTAAACGGTAGTTTGAAACAGGACATAGCAAAAGTTGGCATAGCCATGGCTACTGCCTTAATCATGATCTCCTTCCCAGCCTGCGACAAAAACTGTTCAGACCAACCGTTTAGTTTCGCCCCTATTTTCCTACGCACCTCCTCAAAGACTGCTTTTTTTGAAGCCCCAAAGTTTACCTGAAGACCCAAATATTTACCAAAATCATTCCACTGTTGTACCCCCATAGCAGATTTCAATTCTTGTTGAGTTCTTCGAGGGCAGTTGTGACTAAATAAAATGGAGCTTTTTTCTAGATTAATACATTGGCCTGAGCCCTCCTCATAACATTTCAAGATATGTCGTATGCATGCCACTTCCTTCACTCTCGCCTTGCAAAACAGCACGGAATCATCCGCAAAGAAAAGATGAGTGGTACTTGTACCTCTCGGATGAAACTGGAAGCCCTGAATTCCCCCACGCTCTTCATAATTATTAATCATTGCAGATAAGCCCTCCGCACAGAGCAGAAAAAGGAAAGGAGATAGAAGGTCTCCTTGTCGTAAGCCTCTCGTTGGAATAATATGACCTGTAGGTTCCTCGTTAATTAAGACACTATACGTAACGGTTGAGATGCATTCCATAATCCAAGAGCAGAATCTGTCCCCCAAGCCAATTTTCCTCATCATAACCTCCAAAAAACCCATTCCACACGATCATAGGCCTTAGACATGTCCAGTTTCAAAGCAATATGCCGGTTTTCCGCACCTTTGATATGCTTCAAGGAATGAAGAATTTCATGGACAATTAAAATATTGTCAACAATAATCATGTCTTCAACAAAGGCAGACTGATTCAGACTAATTATCTCTGGCAGCACATGTTTCAGTCTATTCGTCAGGATCTTAGAAATGAGTTTGTACAGGATATTGCATAAGGATATGGGTCGCCATTGAGTCATCTTCCGCGGGTTGGGAACTTTGGGTATGAGCACTGTTGATGCTCAAAATGGTTGGGCCAAGATTGAGTCCAACTTAGTGATGAGGTGCGATGGATGATGGGTGAAGGTGTCGACCTTCAGCATGTATGTGAGGACTTGACCAAGCGATAAATATACAAAAAGACAAGATATACGTGGTTCACCCTTAATGAATGGGCTACGTCCACGGAGAAGATGTTCTCATTATGATATTGTTTACATTTGTACAAGGGGATTAGACCCAAAGATAAATGGAAGAAGGCCTAGGGCCTAAGGTACAAAGCTAGGAGTCTATAGCCTAGGGGTCAAGTCCCCGGGTCCGGAGACCTAGGACCCGAAGGCCAGGCTAGCAGGAGAGTCCTGAAGAGAGAGCCCAGCCTAGGATAGGATAGCATCGGATCCGATAGGATCGGGGATCCCTTTCTAAGAGGAGAGCAATCTTCTTTTATAGGTGAAGGAGAGTCTCTACTTCTTGTAGTCTTCCAATGTGGGACTCTTGACATTGCCCCTAGTGGTGACATGTGGCAAGGCTTCTTTGGCGAAGGTGATGACCTCTCTAAGCATGGCACGTGGCTAATCTTGCTTAGCTAGTTGCTCGGTTAGTTACGGTGTCAACAAGCACAATATGCGTTTGATTGATTTTCCTTGTCATCCTTCTCATACGGAAAGTTTCTCAGTTGGAGTCAAAAGGCATAACACGTGGGCCCCTGACTGGTGAAAATATCTTAGTTATTGGCAATAAGGCTGAGAATCTGAGGGTTGAGATTTTGGATACCCAACATGAATCCAAACCGGACATGCGTCAACAATTTCTAACATTGGCATCAGAAGTGGTTCATCCATGGAAAGCTGCTCATCCCAAGGCGTGTAAGCATTTTCTCGATATGATAGAAAAATGCATACCTCTGTAAGCAAGCTCCTGATAACTTATTTTATGCATCAGAAGGCCAATTCACACACCCACAGATGAATAAATACAACCTAAAAAGAAATGCAGACCCAAATGGAGTTCTGTTTAGTTATGAGGATTGAGTATGGGTTCACCTAACATTATACTTGGAAAGCCAATATTCATGTGTGGGCTTTTCTCATCTCTTACTCTCTTTCATTAAGTGCAGGTTCTATTTTAAGCAACTAGAGTGGCATCCCCTACTATTATCGTATGAAGAAGAAGCCAAGCTTAAAACCCATGCCTATATACATCTTGAGATTGAGTGTAAAGGTTGGAAAAAGGATTACGAAAAGGTTATACCGAGAAGAAACGTTGACATTGGTAAAACTGTTGAAAAGGCCTTTGGTTTCTCTCACGTTTACAAATTTGGAGTCAAATTTGGAGTCGTATACCATCCAAATCCGCTAGGGGCACTCGTGTTTTACAAATATGCACACGGACATGTTAATGACCATATCGAAAAGCACCAAAAGATGAACGGAGTGGTATACACATGACCTAAAAGTGCTTTTTAATTTATGTTAAACTACTCTAACGTTTATTATTATTCAATTATTGCAGGGACTAAAGCGAATAAAAGATGCGCTTTTGGTATGAACATGACCTAAATTTCCTTTTTAGATTTTTTTAATAAAAGATGTTTTAGACTATTTTCTAAAACATGTTTGTATTCAATTTTTGCAGATACCAGAGAAAAAAGAGAAGGAGCTCGCTCACTTCTTCCCAGAAGTGCCCCTAGAGTTATTCAATTACATGCTTATAAAGGGCATTGACATAGAGAAAGCAATATGAGAGGGAGCTTCAAATCTGGTAAACATATTATTTTGTATTCTCTGAATTCATACTCTAGATCCAATGCTCACAAACACATACAACAGAGCTTCAACATTTGGACCTGTAGACTCTGTTAAGAAATCTATCAGCTTAAGACTTTGTTTAGTTGAGCGGTACATGAGCACAAAATTAATACAAGTTTTATCCTTAAATTTATATTTGTTAGTGTTTTTTGTTTTATTTAAATCTATTAGAGTATTTGTGTTCTTTGTTTTTGTATTTAATGAGTGGTTTTTTGTAGATAATAAGTGTCTGCCACCAATAACAATTGAGGAGGAATAAACAATGTGTTGCAAGAAGGTAGAAGATAAGAAGAAAATGTGTGCAGCCAAATTCAAGGAAATCTGCTCAAGAGAAAGGAAAAGCATGGAGAGCAACCTATGTGAGGGATGGCAAAAATCCCCGTCAAGTCGAGTCCTTGTCAGGTCCCTGACCCTAACGGGGGAGTATTTGGGGCCAAATCGGGTACAAGTACGGGGGGATACCCGAAACCATATAATCCCTTACAGGTCCAGGCCGGGGATGGTAACGGTGTCCCTGTTCTTGAACCCGGCCCGAATATATATATATATATATATATATATATATATATATATATATATATATTTATATTTAAATTAATAAATATATAATATGTTATAATACATTCGATTTGTGCACTTGCGAGTTTATAAATTTTAGAAACACCTCTTTTGGTGACAACAATTGGTTTACTGTAATTTGCGTACTGCTCTTTCATTTTCTAGTAATTTCTATCATTTCCAGTTTTGGGTGTTGAAATTCATATAGCTTTGCTCTATTTAATTTTTATTTTTTCTGAGTGAAGTGGTATTACATCTCATTTATTGGTATATTCTATACTCACAAACCAGCTATATAGAACATTTTAACACGAAATAGGTTGACTGGGAACTTACCTAGCCAATAGCCATTGTGGTGGTTGATTTACGCTTCAAGTTGGTGTAGTTTGTGAAAGTCACTAATGGTATGGTATTGGTGCTATGTGCTGCATGTTTATCTTTGCAGTTTTAAATTCCCCAAAATACACTCTACTTCCTGCAAAGTTCTCACAAGACAAGAAGCAAATAATTAGCTCATAACTGATATATCAAAAGTTAAATTAAGAATATACCAATAGCTAAGTAATAGGTAAAAAGACTTATTGATCAAAGTTGCTAATAATATAAATCTAGTAAAATTTAGGAAAGATTTTGGAGAGAATGCTAACAATCAGATTAGCACTTCGTAGGAACTGATGTCCTTCACTTCATTAATGCCTTGTATTTATAGGCAATGAAAAACACACTTAACAAATATAATATATTTGGTGGATTACATTATAGCGAGCACAATCGTAGTGGAAGCGAGCACAATCGTAGTGGAAGGATTCAATACAGAGATGGTGGGCATTCAACTTATTTATAATAACATCATAGTGGTAGGAAGTAATAAAGAAGGATGTATGGTGGGCATCTATCATAGTCCAACTTATTTATAACACTCCCCCTTGGATATCCACACACTATACTCTTTTTCCTTCGTCAAGATTTTTATCCCACTGGATTTTTCTTGGCAATGTTTTAATGAGACAGTGTCACACGCTCGTCTGTGTTATATGGAACATAACACAAAATTGTATGATACACATGAATATGTACTCTTTTTCCCTTTGACCAGCTTTTGTCCCACCGGGTTTTACTGGCAAGGTTTTTAACAAGACATATTTCATGCATGGTGGACATCCAAGGGGGAGTGTTATAAATAAGTTGGACTATAATAGATGCCCACCATACATCATTCTTTATTACTTCCTACCACTATGATGTTATTATAAATAAGTTGAATGCCCACCATCTCTGTATTGAATCCTTCCACTACGATTGTGCTCGCTATAATGTAATCCACCAAATATATTATATTTGTAAAGTGTGTTTTTCATTGCCTATAAATACAAGGCATTAATGAAGTGAAGGACATCAGTTCCTACGAAGTGCTAATCTGATTGTTAGCATTCTCTCCAAAATATTTCCTAAATTTTACTAGATTTATATTAGCTAAATGATTATCTATTGTTTTGACACAATTCTTTTTGGAAAAAAATGCATTGTATGATGAGTTTGAGTGATTTAAGTTGAGCATAGTGCTCGCTCACAAACACTGTAACTTAAAAAATAAATAATATGCAAGTAATAAAAGTGGTTTATATATTATTATGTAGGTTATGATTAACAAATGTAAAGATACATAACAATAATAAATAAGAGGGATTTATGAAAATATATAACAAAATTATATGTATATGTTCAGTAATAAAAGGGCTTTATATATAGTAAAAATATTAGGAATATGTGTAAGTTTATTAAATCTGCATCTCACGGCGGAGGGAGGTTATGGCAAGGTGGGTGAGTTTGTGGTGTTGGTGGGGCTGGGTGGGTGTCTGATTCTGAACGGGTAAGGGAGTTTCAATTCTGTGTGTGAAAAATGAAAAGGGTAAATCGCGTCATATTCGAAAACAAATGAGGACAATACGGGTATATCGAAATATTCATTAAAACCTCCGCATGCTTCCATTCCCGGCAGCTTTTAAAAGCACCCCTCCAGCTGCTTCCGAAATCTGCCACCAATGGCCCCCAATTTTGCGCAGCTTTTTTACCATACAGCTTTGGGTTCAAAATTTTTAAAATAAGCTGCTTCTTTTTAAGGCACCGCAACCCCAAATTGAGCCTTCTCTTTAAATCAATATACCATATAAATAAAATACAGATACCAAAATTGACAAGGAAATTGCCACACACCAGGTGGAGGAGATATCAAGATTGTGGTCTTTAAGCTGCGTTCGAAACCCACTGGTGCCATGTCCAAGAAAATTCTACCTTAATACAAATAATTTTGGATACGTTGCCCTCTGACGCTTCCTGCCCTGCACAGATCGAAAGAAATCAGAAAGAAAATTGGAAAAACAAAACAACAGAGAGCAGCTGCCATGATCATCCCTGCAGCAGGAGAAGCAGACAACAACCAACAAGGGCCAAAACAAAAAAACAAACAACAACCCCAAATCCACTGGAACAAAGCCTTAAAATTGGAAAAACGTAAAACCAAGAAAACCCCAATAACGAACTCTTCTCACCCATCGAGAACCAAAACTCGCATCTAAGGGATCAGCAGTCATTCATCAGACCCAAACCGAAGGCCAAAACCAGCCCATAGCCAGCAGAACCAACAAGAATCAATTCATGGAAGGTGGTGGTGCGAGCACCCGAGTTGAAACTCTACCAATCTTCCAATTAAGACGGGAACACGCGTGTGTAGAGGATGAATAGCTGCAAGCTTGGATGGAAAAAAAGTTTAACTAAAGAAAGTAAAAGAGCACTCTCTTGTCGAATATGATTGTTTCAGTCGTGGGGTTGAGCTATGATTGTTTATTCTATGCAAGTTTTACTTAAAATCCCTGATATATTTTTCATTTTGCACATAGCTCCTTGAAGTTTTGAAAATATTCCACATAACTCCTCTTATCTGACCGTTAATTAAATGCTGACATCAGCTCATCGTGAATTTAACACCACGGTGTCTTATTGTAAATTTGATAATAAAGTTTATCAAGATCTAGGAAGGGTGTTCAAAATGTCAGGTAGCAATGTTTTTGGTCAAAAAGAGACAACTTTGAAGCTTTCAAAGGCTGTTTGAGTAAAGTAAGTGTAGTGCTAAGGCCTTTACCCAATAAGAAATAAGAAAGTCGGTTGAGACTTGAGAGTAGAGTTGCTGCCAGCGATGAATCCAATTCTTCTACATACAATATATATTTTTGTTATAAAATAAAATAATCAGAGTATGAGAATTACCTCTGAATATTGGGTAGAATTATATTTATTCTTTGTGGTGTTTACACTGATAGAATTTTCTCACAGATAAAACTCACAGACACTCTGAAAAAGAACAGAGCCCAATAATTCATCAAATCTATTGTTCTAGCCATTAGAACACAAAATGGTAGAAAGGTCATCAAATTTAAACAGATTTTAAACAAAACAATATCAGAAAACACAAATCAATGATTCAGACAATTAATTTAATGAAATGAACTTTAAACTTGAACAAAAATAGAGCCCCAAAAAACCATGTTTATGCCAGAATATTGGCAAAGTACAGTGATTGTTCAATTTCCAAATTTCTACATTTCTAAAACCCAGCTAAAAAGATCATAACTTGAAACAAATTCCCAAGATACGTTTACAATTAATACCCAAATCTGGGAGCTGAAACTGATATGGGGAGGGGAGGTATCGGGCTCTCTGTGTTAAACACAGTCTGCGCCTTTTTTTTTTTCATCAAAACGTGAGACAAAACGATGTGGTTTTGTCCTTTTTAAAAAAATAATAAAAACATTAGTAGAACAACGTCGTTTTGACGTCGAGGTAAGAAAAAAGAAGAGGAAGCGTGCAAGCAGCGCTGCGCACTGGAGAAGCAGATTGTGGCTCTCTGGGGACTTTCATCAAACACTTTGCAGGGGTCAATTTTCTCCCCTTCCATGGCAGATTTAAGAGGTTGCAGGGGTCACTTGACCACCCTTGCTCCTCTGTTGATCCGTCCCTGTAGGTGGGCCCCACATGTAGTCCTTTTCTAATTCCTTAGGCCACATCCTATTTTGTAATCTATATATAGAGCAAAAGATAGAGAATAGTGAAACATTCAAAATACAAAAAAATGCCCTTGGTTAATGCAAACATTAAGAATTGAAATTATTAATTAAATGGGGATAATATGGTAAATTCACACTTTTTCATATTAAAAAAATTAAAATTTAAAAGAAAAAATCAAATAATGGATCCTATATTTATGGAACACAACTACCCATTATCTTTTTTAATTCTAAAATAAATTTAAATTTTTTTAAAAAAGCCTCTAGCAGGCGCGAAAGCGTGCAGAGAGGCTAGTATTTATTTATAGAACATGTCGTATTCGTCACATATATTATCTCAAAAGTCGTTCTCGTAGGCTTCACCAAAACCTTTTGGACAAAATAAAAAAAAAGAAAAGAGATATTTAGTCAAATACCCATTTTTAGCACTAAAACTATAAATAAATCATACACCATTTAATTTCTATAAACAAACCCAAAAAACACCCAAAAAATGACAATTGGCCCTATTGAATTTAATTTTAATTATTAAATTACTTTGATGCCCTATTGAGTGTTTTGGGCTTTTTTTATATGTTTTGGAGTTGAGTTTGTTTTAAGAAATCAATGACAATTTTGTAATTTAAAAGGAGTTAAAAGCCTTTTTGTTATGTTGTAAATGGGCTTTGGATGTGTTTATAAAATCCATTTCATATATGGTATTTTTATAATTTGAACTCCTATATTGGGTATAATAGTGAATCTCCCTAAAAAAAAAATTCATTCCTACCATTAGATGAAACTGGCACATCAAACTCACATGGGTATTGTCGTAAAATTGAAAATATTATCGTAAAAACCAAAGAAATCCCTTGGGCCCTTGGGAACACCAAGGGGTAAGTATTAAAAATATATTTATGAATATGATAATTTTAAAAAAATGAAGATGGTTGGTTTCGATGAGGTTTTGAAAAAAAGATGGCAGAGTGAAGATTCGTTTGAAATTGGTGGGTAATACAGAGAAATTCTGATCGACTTTGAGTGTGATTAATAAAAGAGATGGCTGTGAAGGGAATATTGTGGAAATGGTGTTGTGTAGAGATTTCTAAAAACTCTACAACCAAACTTTGAGAGTATAAATCACCTACCATGCCATATCTAATATGAAATCAAAGAAAGAGTGGAAGCATAAATAAACTAGGGATTCATGCAAGTCTCATTTGATCCCAATCTTTATAAGTCTATGAAAGTGTGCACCAAAGACTCTCTAAATCCTATTTGAGAGAAAGATAAGATGTTCATACCCTTGAAGCGAATCTTGAAACCAAGAATGGTATTCAAGTAGAGGGAGTGGTCCCTTTGTTGTTGGCTCTCCCTTTGATGTTGATTCTCCAACTTATAGCTCTCCAAATAGGTACAAAGATAATGCACCTCCCCAAAGCTCTTGACCAAGGATTGAATGGGATGAGAGAATGAGTAGACAGCAAGTGAAAAGTAGCGCTAGCACCTTCACTTGATGTGATAGATTCAAGGGGTTAGGGAGAGAGAGCTTGATGTTTTCTTTCTTCCAATTTCACCAACTTGAAAAATCCCAGGATGATAGGATTTCATAGCTACACACTTATATGATTAAAAATATCCCAAGAGTGACAAAAATACCCCCAAGCCCTAGTGTAGTCACACCCCCCCGCCCCCCTGACAGGACCCGACCCAAATTCCACTTTGGAATCCGATCCGAACCCTGTGTGTGTCCGACACCTAGCAAGTGCCGAGCACAAATGACCTAATTGCCCTTCTAGTCAAACTTCAACTAAAACTGGGGTTTGACTTTTGCTGAAAAGTCAGCAGAGTCCCCCCCCTACAATTAGACCAATCCCAAGATTACATACCAACATGCATATGAAATATACACCAACTATCAGCAATCAAATAATTACATACCAACAGTTAGACATGCAACCTAGGGCAATATCAGAGCTCTACACAGAAGATTACAAGTACAAAATAATTATACAAGACCCTACGTTGTCAAGGGATGTGGCGGAAGGTAGACTCGACCCGGTGGTGGCGCACTGATGCACGACTTTTGCCTGGGGGCCCAAAACATTTAAAAGGTGAGTGGACCAAAAATAAAGTTTTAGAAAATAGTATCTGAACATACTAACCCCTCTGTAAAAACAGTTATAAAACTAAATCATTTTCTTATATATATATATATACTCATACTGAAATCACTGCATTCATATCTATATCTATAGAATCAATCATACACTTATTCAAACATTAATTCTTTGAAAGCATTGAAATCAACTTTAAATTTACCACGTAGGTGCACCCATTTAGCAATGCGTCAATTCCTTTAATTTCCGTCAATTCCTTTATAATCCGTCAATTCCATTCTCGTGCCACCGGAGTGACACATTCTCGCAAGTCTAGGTGACGCAAGGTCAACCCAAACCGCAATCTCGCAGGATTCAGGGGACACTCGGTCAACCTGATCCGCAATCTCGCACCGCATGGTCCGGGCGTCCCCGCAACTCGTGGGGCAGTGTCAAGCATGCTGACATAACCAAAGGCAATAGGATGTCCGTCGACACCATTATAACCGAAGGTAACTGGATGTCCGAAGACATCATTATAACCGAAGGCAACCATTTAAATCCGAAGGCAACAAATTTATCGAACGCAACCTTAATTAATCTTGGGTACCAATGGTGGTTTCTAAGAAAATATAGTTTCAGAAATAATTTAACGAGAATAAAATAAATTCTTATTTATCCGTTAACTCTGTTGCCATTTTATCTGTTAATTATCTAAAATTCTAGCATGCCAAAATCTCTAGGCACTCTCAACTCGGCAGCATATAAAATATAATAATAAAACATATAAAAGCGATAAATCAAGCTATTAAAACTCTGATCAATGAATAAACTCATTCAAGATCAAATAATAAGATTAAATCACATAAATTCATTTATGAAAACAAAAAGTCCACTCACAGATACTCTGAGCTAGCTGGAACCTTTTGAAGGTCCCTCCTACGGGTCACCTGGTGCCCGGGTGCCTGAATAACCATAATAATATTTATTAATAACCCTGCTCAATAAAATAATATTACATTAAAACCCTAACCCCCGGCTCCTAACAGTGCGTGCAACTCTTTTAAAGGTCATTCCTATGCCCACATTAACTTTCCTCTCAATTGGCATGACTTCAAAGTATCTTGGGACTCGAAAGCGATAAAGTCCCAAACAGTCAACTCGGGACCCCGTGGGGTCCACGACCTCAGAATCCTGATCTGATTGTTCCTAGAGGTTCCACTATGCCTAGGACACACTTCCCGAAAATTTGGTCTCAATCGGACGGTCGGATTGCTCACGATCGCACGATTGGACGAACGAATGATTTTCTGTAATACTAACACTAGGGTTGGCCTTTTCGAAGTATCTGGGACTCCGATTCATGATCCGTCGAGTCCTACATGATCCTGAAAATTACCTAGAATAACATACTCCAGTTTGACTATGATCCAATGGTCTAAACGTATTGAACCCGAAAATCGCACACTATGCGAGATCCGTTCGGGTTCAAACGTTATCCGAATTGAGATCCGTAAACTCCTACGTGCTCGTGAGGACACGAGGATCGTTCTAGGACCAAGGGTGGTCCCTGCTACTTGACTCACGCGCCGCCCACACGCCGGCCTAGCTTGGGTGTGCCTAACAGTTTCCGGTGGCCGGATTTTCTCGAAATCGTCGGCCCAAACTCTTATCCTAGGTAATAAACCCTATTTGGAACCCCTTTTGTTCTTGGAATATGGCCAAAAAGTGACCGGAAGTGACCGATAATGGCAACGATTTGGAGGCCGGAGGAGAGAGAACGAGCGGTGAGAAGTTTGGGCTAAAATCGACTCATTTTCTGCAGTTTTCCGGTGAACCTCGCGGCGGATGAAGGCGGGAATGGCTAGGCTACGACGGCGGGAGTTGGCCGGTTCGGTGCAGTGTAGTGGCGGCTGGAGGTGGCTGGGTGATCGGTTGGAGCAAGAAGGAGGCGGGGAGGGGTTCTGATCGTGAGGAAGAAGAGAGTGAGGAGAGAGAGAAGGGAAAACAGATTTTTTAAAAATCTGATTTTCGGAAATTACTACTTTGCCCTTTTTTCGTATTTTGCTTGTAACTTCTTCATTACATTTCCGATTCGAGTCCACTACGTGTCTACGGACTCGTTTTGTTGCGCTCTACACAACGGTATAATCGAATTTCCCAAATTCTTTTCCAGTCAAAATGTCAACTTAAAACCAAATAAAATAATCCAAGGGTAAATGAGTCTTTTCCTCTATTAAATTAATAGTTAAATATTAATTAATGTTTGGGTTGTTACACACCCCCCCCCCCCTCCTCTTTTGTATGTCATCTTTTGCTATCTTGGTCCAACACATTAATCCTATAATGTGTCACATACGTGCCTAAGTCCATACGGTCAAATCCCTTTTGAATTTCCAAGTCATATGAGACCTTTAATTAAAGTTTCATAACTTTAATTGAATAATTAAATTAATTTAATCAATTTAATTACTCTAATGACTTGACTAATTCAATCACTCACTTGTCTAACGAGTGTTGGTCCCGATCATCCTTAGTTGACCATGTCAAATGTCGGGTCAACCATTTGACCTTTGACGTTTGACCTTTTACTTTTGACTTTGACCTTTGATTTTCACATTGACTTTGACCAAGTCACAAAATCATTCATTCTCTTCATAATTTCCCAATTAATTCCTTTTTGGTGTGTGATCTTATAGATTCTAATTAGCGAGGCAGTGGGTATGAATGATTTACTCTGAATCAAGTGTGAATTGTATTCCTCCATACAATTCTCTCTATTGACGAAGACTATTTATAATTAGTCCTTACAGGGCTTCCACAAGCCATGAGTGACACCTAACAGTATGTCATGGCTACCCAAGCTAAAAAAAATTCATTTAGAGAACCTAGTCAGTTTGTGATTACAATGCAATTCGATCCTTCTCTAATTCAATACTCTATGTCATATTCTTGGGATATGGTAAACTTGTGTCCAAATCCCTAATAACTTGTGTCCAAATCCCTAATATGACATCTCCTGATTATATGATTCAATTTGATGAAATTGCAAATGTTCTTGCATCAATTTTCATCTAATACTTTGGCCAAAGATTCACGAATCATATCTTTAAAGTATTCTCTCTTCTTACTAAGTGCAGAGATTCCTTGTTATACATTCACATGTCTCTGCGTACATGCTGAGAATCCGGAGGAACACCTTTAAGTCACGTCATTTTGATACGACCGTATAGTGCTCTCAAAGAGAAACAACATATACAAAAGACAATTGTGATTTCTTAGCTCTAAGGATTAATTTGCATTATCACAACTTAGAATTATTTGTTTGACACTTGTGAGTAAGACTTCCATACAAGAATTCTAGAGTTGATCGCTTTCAGTGGACTCCATCTTCTATAGAGCATCGACACATCTGTCTCAGTGTCTCTACACGAATGACTTGAGACTAATCATCCTCTCAATTGAGTAGACATAATGTGTACCAGTCTTTGCGAGTCACCATTGTCCAATTGGTGATCCTATGACTAGGAACATTTTAGGATACGATATTTATATGTATGGAAAGGTCTTGTGCATCTAACTTCTTTAGACCACTTTCTATTTATATCTTAATCCATGGACTTGTTACTTTGTGTACATTTATCTAAAGCAACGTTCTTGCCCCTTTACTATTATATATTATTTCCTTAGAATTATCTATTTTATATTGGCTTCTAGGGCATATATCTAATAGGCTATTGTCCTAATAAATGGAGGAGAGCGAAATGGACTGAGTCAAATGCAGAGCAAAATTTAGTATAGAGTGTAATTCATCTTTAGCCGAATTGAGTTGCACATAAGTATTAGGATCAACCATAAGCCAACTGGTTTGGTGATACAGAGAATGTACGAGGGACCATATTTCGATAACTAGTCATATTATCCAAGCGACTTGCTGGTTTTGGAAGGTAAAAGGTCACCTCATCGGTGTTAATGTTATTTATTCCTATCAACATCATCAAATTTGCGCAGACATAGCTTCTTGTCACTCCCCCTTTTCCTCTTAAAGAGAAAGGGTCATCAGAGCCAAGAAATATGAGATTTTTCATGAAAGATAATCCATAGTCACATACATCTTCTAGGTTGGAGAATGGTAACACTTAAATCCTTTTTGAGTAGTAGAGTATCCCACGAACACACACCAGAGGTCACAAGGATCAAATTTACTTGGCATGAACATAAGCAACACACCCAAATATTTTAGGAGACAATTTGGAGATACTTGGAGGATCAAAGTAGTCAGTGAACGCCTCAAGAGAAGTCTGATAATCAAGAACACGGCTAGGAACACGATTAACCAAATAGCTAGCAGTTTGGATGACATGACCCCATAAATAATGTGGAACCGACATGTCATGGACCCAGCCATTTCAATCAATTGATGGTTCTTGCGTTCAACCACTCCATTTTGTTAGTGTAGTGGAGGTTTGATGCATAATGCTTTGTTCCCGAAAAAATTAAGCTAAAGTGTGATTCACATATTCATCGACATTGTTCGAGCAAAAGACCTTGATTGACACATAAATTGAGTTAAGATCATGGTATGGAAATTACACAAAATGGAAGAAATGTCCCTTTTGTGAGCCATCAAGAAAACCCAAGTCATCTTTGTACAATCATCAATAAAGTTGACAAATCAATTCTTTCGTTCAGAGCAACCTTAGCAGGAACCCAAACATCATAATGAATTAAATCAAATGGCAAAGAAGTTGTATGATTACTCAATGGATAAACAACACAATGACTTTTAGCCAAGACTCAAGTTTCACATTTGAACTCATACTCCACATGATGGAGAAGTAAAGATGGAAAAAAAAAAAAAAAACTTGAGGTAACCCAAATGAAGAATGTCCCAGGCGATGATGCTAGGTGGTATGATTAACACTATCGGAATAGGTTGCAGCTGGTAGTGCTAAGTAATACAACCCCCGCCCCCCGCCTCCTCTGTGTACCATGCCAATTTTCTCTTGAGTGTTAAGATCTTGAAACTGGCAATAGGAAGGATATAAAGTAGCATAACAATTGTATGAGTGAAGAAATTTGGTAACATATAATAAATTGGAATTGAGGTTAGGGATAAGCAAGGCATTTGAGAGAGAGATAAGGTGTGGGAAAGACAAACAGATCCTTCACCGGTGACTGGAGAAGGGACAACATTGACACTAGTGATGTAGGGATGACAAAGTGTAGAAGACAAGTAAATATGGAACAAATACTTGAGGTAACCAAATGACGAATGTCCCAATTGACGATGCCAGAGCCAAATCATATCTTTGTTGATGACACTGTTTGTGCCTAATAAAATCTCGGCCGCGAAAGCCGATCGAAGTGACTTCCGCTCAGCCTTAGCACCTGCCCAGGAAGGACAAACATGGCAGGGCATTGTTCGTTTTCTCTCACGGAACTAAGATGAGATGTGAAAGCAAAACACTCACGGCCTCGGCATTATCGGCCGAGGCCGAATGGAGCAATTATTCCCCAAATAGAGGGCCGAAATAGAGGGCCAAGTGGCATTGCCACGTGGCATCGGGGTCCCACGCCCCATTTAATGAAGTAACGCGTCTGACTGTTGCAGCAAACCCACTAGCCATGAAAAGGCATTTAATGCACGAGAGAAGAAGGGAAGTGATTGGAGTCAGGGTATGGTGAGTAAAATCAGTATAATCAGGCATAAAAGTCTTATGACTTGAGAGGTTAAGTCACCAACCATCAGTCCAGAGCATTAAATGAGTCCCCACGGCCAGAGACGCAGAACCCATGATCAGGGCGGCGGCCGGGATTTATGGGGTCACACCACCATACTTCATGCTCCCAAATGCCGATTTAACTACCCACTTGCTCTGATCAGGCCCATCATGCAAATTTTCAGCCTTGATTATCTCTCCAGAGCTCCTCCTATAAATACCAAGCTCCGACTACGTTCAAAGGGTTCAAACACCAAACACAAGCCTCCCACGGAGCAACTTATATTTTTCCTGTCATTTATCTTCTTGTAATGCACTTTCAATACCTTTGCTTGCTTTCTTAGGAGTAGTGATAGTTTGTAAGGAAAATCCACTCATCAATATATCATACGACCCTTGATCTTCAAGGCGCTGGAGCACCATTTCTGTTACTCTTTCGTTCATTCCATATATCATACGACCGTTGCTCTCTAAGCAACGCACCGGAGCACCACCTAAAATCCACCAGTAACACCACCACTAAACGGCCTTGTAGCTCAGGCCGTGAACCTGACGGCCGATATCAGTTCCTCTCTCGGCCACAATCGGTTGATTAGAAGTCAAACTCAAACAGGCGCACCATTTAACCATTCATCCAAACACATCACCCTTAAAACGCACGGTAGACCGTGCTGGCACGCCCGCGCACAACCGCACCGCACCAAAAGAAGGACGTCACGTGTCGACGCATATCCCCTCGGCCCATAACACTAGGCCGTGAGATTTGCGAACCAACATTTTTCCATATATCATACGACCGTTGCTCTCTAAGCAACGTGCCAGAGCACCACCTAAAATCCACCAGTAACACCACCACTAAACGGCCTTGTAGCTCAGGCCGTGAACCTGACGGCCGAGATTAGTTCCTCTTTCGGCCACAATCGGTTGATTAGAAGTCAAACTCAAACAGGCGCACCATTTAACCATTCATCCAAACACATCACCCTCAAAACGCATGGTAGACCATGCTGGCACGCCCGCGCACAACCGCACCGCACCAAAAGAAGGACGTCATGTGTCAATGCATATCCCCTCGGCCCGGAACACCAGGCCGCGAGATTTGTGAACCAACAGACATGAGCACTGTGAAAGGTATAATTAACACTATCAGAATAGGCTGCAGCCGGTAGTGCTAAGTAATACAAACTCCCCTCCGTGTACCATGCGAATTGTCTCTTAAGTGTTAAGATCCAAAAACTGGCAATAGGAAGGATATAAAGTAGCATAACAATTGTATGAGTGGAGAAATTTGGCAACTTATAATAAATTGGAATTGAGGTTAGGGACAATGTAAGGTTTTTATTTGGACCTTTATTGTATTTTGGCTCTTCTCTTAAACCAACAAAACCCTTGTAATATTAATTAGATTCTAGGTTAGAATCAGTGTGGGTTGAAGGGCTTCCATGTCTCCTCGTTGCAGTTCAAAAGGTAAAATCATATGCATAGATCACTTAGATTAATACATTCTCACTTGTATTAATCCATTCTGCGTCAGTTTTTACAGCTTTGTCAGATTCCTTTATTGCATTGATATTTCTTATCTGACTAAAGCATGGGGTTTATTATATTTATCAATGACTTTCTTTACAAAATATTAAACCCCTTCTTTCTAAACACATCTTGTTTATTATATTCCTTCTTGAAAAAAAATTGTTTTCTAAAGTCTTTTGCACTTACATCTCAAGTACTTTTGTGCAAAACATGTGCATGTGTATCTAACAAAAGCATGGGCTGATTTTTATATTTCCTTCTCATCTTTATTTCTTGAGAAGTCCACCGACTCCATTATGAAACTCTTCATTTATGTTGTTTTCAAAGGCATCTTCTATATATAATAATTATCTTGGAAACATGTTGCATGCCCACTTTTTATTCCTTGGTCTTTCTCATTCTCTTGGGCTGTCTTTAGCATGTGCGGCTGTTTTTATCTTCTTTCTCATCTTCTAGATATATTTATTATATCTTGCTTTAGACATTGGCTCATGGGTTGAATACTTTTATTCAAATCTCATGAGAGAGAAAGCATTCTCTTTTATTTAGAAAGTTGCGGCTACTCTTGCTGGTTCCTTCACTGCAAAACACATGGTTTGTTTTGTTTATTCTTTATTAGATGGCTTGCTGTTTTGTCAGTTCACTTTGTCTCAAAGAGAATTTTTAAAAAAAGTTCATTTATCTTCTTTTGTTCTCTTGAGCCGCACTCTCCCAGGAACAAGTTGGTTTGTCTCTGTGAAATGTTTATCTTTCACAGAGTCTATATATTCTTCTTCTTGGTGTGAGACTTTGATGGGGGATTGTTTCATTCATATTTTATAAACAGCAGATGCTCTCTTACATCCGATCAATATTTGCAGATCTGTTTATTTGTTTTTGAAAAGAATTTTCATATGTGCTCTTGAGCATTCAAAAACATTCCCATTTATTTTTCAGCCACTTGAACACTTGAGAGTATGTGTATGATTGCATACACATAGATTGTCTCCAACGTTAATTCATATTTATTGTGGCTGAATGTTTTGTTTCATTGTTGTTATGTTGAATTAAACTAATTGCTTCAAGTTCATTACTTCTAGTTTAATCATCACAACACTTCGGTTTCATTTGTCTAGCTCAATCATACTTTGTGATTGAGATAGATGAATCTGTGAAACCATAACTCACTTCATACATCAAACTACGTGCAACTTGAGCTTGGTGCTCTTGAGAGGATCTGCTACTAAGAGATAAAGAAAAGGTGCTTGCTGAAAGGTTGGATTGTAGCTGCCTATAGGTGATAGATGAGCTAAGTCTTCTTTCGTTTTTCTTGTATTTCTTAATTGAGTAGATTAGATCTCTCCTGGCTTGGTGCCCCCAGTTTTTCACCCTGTTGGGTTTTCTGGGTCAACAATTATCGTGTGTTATTTACATTCCGCTGTTACTAGTTTTATTTTATTAACCACGAAATTGCTTGTGTTTGTGCTTGTGTGCCTTTAAAGAAGTTTAATTTAAAAAGGGTAGGTCTTTGACCTATAGCCTACTTCACCCCCCCTTTGTAGGCTTTTAGAGCTTAAGGCCTGGTTTTACAGACAAGCAAGGCATTTGAGAGAGAGATAAGGTGTGGGAAAGACAAAGAGATCCTTAATCGGTGACTGGAGAAGGGACACCATTGGCATTAGCGATGTAGGGATGACGGAGTGTAGAAGACAAGTTCGCAAACATGCGAGATTCGAAAGTCGTATGATCACTTGCTCTAGTATCAATCATCCATGTATTTGTACCATTACGTGGTGGTGGGTCATAAGCAGATAAAAGAACATAGGGTTCCAACAAAGTAGACCCCATACGAGCAACATAGAATGTCTTATCATGAGCCATGAATCAAGTAGCGCACAAAAACAAAGCAAAGATCACAATGGAAATACACAATAGCAAACCCTAAAAAAATTGGGGAACATCAAGGGGCAAAATTAACGGCAAGGCAATGGCAACGACAACAACAAAAGTAAAGGGAAGAGCATGATTGTTATTAATGCTGAATATTTTTGTCTACACTTTATTCCAAAGCTGAAAGAATTAAAGTATTTATGACTCCCGCAACTAAATTTCAACTGAAAAATAAGGAGCATGATTGCAGAATGCCCCTACCCTAAGAGTATCTCCAAGAGTCTCTTCAATAGCTTTGGTTTTTCAAAACATTTATTTTACTTTGGAAGAACAAAACCTACATTGAAAATGCTAAAAACATGCACTTTTTCTTTTAAGATGCTAAATATATAGACCTTCTTCACATGTTTTTGTTTTTTTATACACACTCTATTAATTGAATTGAAGAATCTACTAGAGCATAAGTGGGTCAGCAAAGTGAAAATACCTATAGGATGGCTTAACACACTTAAAGCGTAAAGTCTGTTTTTAAGTAGTTAGGAGTATTACAATAATACAAATAAAACACGCCAAGGGGATTGATACGATGTATCAATCCTGTGCAGTTCAGAACGTAAAAACAAAGAAAAACACAGAAAGTATTTTACGTGGTAAAACCCCACCTCTGGGGGAAATTCCACGGGACCTGATAGTCCAAGGCAAATCCACTATAGAATGATGATTCCAAGAAGAATACAAACTTGTCCTAGACACTCTAGACAACGTACCAACTTCTTTGTAACTCAACTTCTTGCGGGATTTCTCCTTCTCTCCTTATGTTGAATCCGATTCTTGACGCGATCGATTCAAGCTTGCCGGAGGTATGAGACCTTTGTAACTTATGAAAATGAATGTAGATGAATGCAAGGACAAATCACCAGGATAATCTTACTCTTGATGATTTATCCTTATGAACAACAAAGCACAGCAACTTTCTTTTGTGTATATGAAAACTCAAGAAATACTCTAGACGTTGAAAGTTCTGTTTGAATGAAAACTAAGCCTTGCTTTTTATAATGGTTTTCAAAATTGGAAACAAGATCAATTAGTTCCTAATCAACAAATTAGTTTTCCAAAAGCAGACTAATTGATTTCCAATCAAAGAAGACTTTTTAATGTTTAAAACTGGAAAGCAATTTATCAAATAAATCAAACTTTCTAAAAATAAAAAGTCATCTTTAATCAAAATGTTAATCAGATTGTGGGTTTGAAATAATGCTTGAAATACCAGAATCAGAATGCATGATTGAATGAAGAATTTACCTTAGTGAACGTTGATTGACACATCAGTCCTCAGAGCATATCTTGGAATTTTGACAGCCACAATCACAACTAATTTACCATCTATACTTAGTCTAATTCGTCTCTAGGAAATTTCCAATCACCTAAGCAATACTAACAATCTCCCCCTTTGGCATTTCCTAGACAAAACATCAAATTACAAAGCAAATAAAATACAATTCAAAGTGGTTTACATCCAACACTAACTTCAGTAACGAACCTTTAAATCTGCACACCATCAACCAACTAAACCAGTGAAGAACAACAAAAATCAAACGAGTAACAAAAGCATTTGAAATTAACATGGTGGCATCACAATAGTTCAAAAGTAAACAGATCAGTACACCACATGTGATTTGCTCCCCCTAACTAATATAATTCTATAAAACTAAACAAAAACTCCCACTTGCTTACAAAATTCCAGCTACTACAACCATACCAATTTCTCCCCCTTTTTGGCAGGAATCCAAAGGAACCAAAGGACATGCTGGAAACCAGAGGAAAAAGGTGGAAGAGAAACCTAACCAGACGGAGGGGCCCGAAGATGCGCCTCAATGGAGCGAAGACGGGTGTCCAGAACAGTAATCATATCACTCTGGCTGGCCAGTTCACAGCAGAGTCATGGTCTCATGATGTTGAACACTGAGTTGAGTGAAAAGAGATTGTTGAGAAATGGTAAGCCCACCATCAGGGCATTGGGCATCGCTACGGTTGAGAGAAACTTGAGAGATGACCTTAATCAGACTAGAACAACCAATATTAGTGGGTTGAGTCGGAATGCCATGAAACGTAGCCAAGGATGTAATGATACGAGGGAGAACCAGACTAGCAGAGGAACATGAGGCATTTATAGAAGCAGCAGCAATAAGGCTTTCATGGAGAAAGCTTTCAATCGGAATGAAGAACCCAAATTGCAGAGAGTAAAGAATCATAGCTGCATGCCAACTGACTTTGCTGTGCTGAGATGTGGGATTGAGGAAGTTGCGAACAAACATGTAGAGAACTCTGGACCTCTGGGTCATTCGACTGGAGTGAAGTTTAGAAGGAGGCTAAGGAGGAGGAGCAATATACAGGAGATGCACCAGAGTATGGCGTTCCTGTTTGTGCCTAATAAATCACGGTTATGAACTGACCGAAGGAGCCCCTTTTCGCAGTCCTAGCACTTGCTCGTGAGACTAAAACGCGGCGTTTCACCAAGATGCTTGGCCTTCCTAAAAACAAAAGAAAAATTGCTAAGGCATGATCATCTTGGCCTCGATTGTAGGCCGAGGCCGAGGCCGAACAAAATCACGGCCAAAGATATTGAAAGTCAAATCATCACGTGATAGCAGGGTCCCATGCTTCATTTAATAAAGTAATGCGTCTGTTTATTGCAGCAAACCCACTGGCCATAGATGAGCATTTAATGCACGAGGGAAGGTGGGAAGTGACTGAAGTCAGGATTTGGTGATAGGAATCAGAATGATTAGACGCAGACATTCTCACAAGAATTCTTACAGCTTGAGAGATTGGGTGACTAACTCTCAGAGCAATAAATGCGTCCCCACGGCTAGAAGCGCAGAACCCACAATCAGGGCAGCGGCCGAGATTCACCAGGATTTATGGGGCCACACCACCATACTTCACGATCCCAAATGTTGATTGGACTACCCACTTGCTCTAATCAGACTCCACTATGCAGGATTTCAGCCTCGATTACTCCTCCAAGAACTTCTCCTATAATACAAGGCTCAAAATACATTCAAATGGTTCAAACACCAAACCAAAGCCTCCCACGGAGCAACTTATATTTTCCTATAATGCACTTTCAATATTTTACTTGCTTTCCTAGGAGTAGTGTTAGTTTGTAAGGAAAATCCATTCATCAATATATCATACGACCCTTGATTTTCAAGGCGCCGGAGCACCATCTCTGTTATTCGCTCATTCACCCCATATATCATACGATCGTCGCTCACTGAGCAGCGCGCCGGAGCACCGCCCAAAATTCACCATCAACATCACCACTAAACGGCCTTGTAGCTCAGTTCCTCTCTTGGCCACAATCGCTTGATTAGAAGTCAAGTCCAAACAGGCACACCACTTAACCATTTCCATCCAAAACACATCTCGACGCACGGTAGACCGTGCTGGCACGCCTGCGCACAACCGCACCGCATCCAAAAGCAGGAAGCCGCTTGTTAACGCATATCCCCTCAGCCCGGAACTCCAGGCCTTGAGATTTGTGTGGAAGACACTTTGGCACGCCCAGTGGGACACTTGTCAAAAACTTATGGTGGAAACTAGGGCACAGGCAAAGCTCAAAAACAAAGTGGTCGAAATGACTTCTGAGACTCCTAAGTCCACCCCACCAATCACTATCATCGAGACCGAACACACGGTCAGGATCTCGGCCAGCGTTCTAGTAACGACGGATCGCACGGCCGAGTCCATGCAAGAATAGGCAGTAGTGGAGGAGCTGATGTCCAAGCAGGCCTACAGGATAGAAACATCCTTCATGGCCGCAATGGACGGATTCTCCTCAGAGCTACGAACGCTTTTCCAGGAGAGGATGCCGGCAACCTCACCCGCGACACCTCCTAGAGCCGGACAGAGGAGCCAAGAGCGCGAGAGAATCGAGCCTTACGGCGAAAGCAGCAGCCTCGGCACCTCTTCCCGCACCCAAGCATCAGGTTACGGCCAGCGTTCTCTGCCACCGACGAACAGCTGGGGGCAGTCCCCGCCCACATTGGCGAATCCCGAACCAACCTATCCGGCAAAGACAGCATGCGGCCCGCTCCATGCTTTGGCCAAAGCATTAGGGCGGAGTAGCCCTACGTTGTCTACGGTCCAGCAATTCGGCCCAACTCATACTTCGGCCGATCAGGCGCGGCGCGGCGCGGCCAGAGCAATGTGACCGAAGCGTCATCACAACGATACGATCAGAATGACCTGACCGCTGCACTACCAGTACAAATGCACGATCCGGCCATCCCGACGACAATGCAAACGCACCTAGGTTCCTATTATGATACAATCCAACTGGACCAGGTCGCCGCCCCTCGATGGCCGGCGGACCAAACGTACCTCGGTCAAGCCCACGGTGTTCCTCTAAAACCACCCGGCTCGGTCGCAGGGGCCGAGCCCTTTGCTCGAGCGACCCAGCAGGAAAGGCCGCGAAATGATACGCAACAGGGTAGGCCTTTTCAAGGGTTTCAGTTCGAAGATACCCGGCCTATCAGGAAAGACGGTTTAACACAGGGGGAGCTGGGGGCACCAGGTTACACAAAGCTGTACCTATCAAGGAAACCCAGGGTTTGGTGCAACTTATTTCCTAAAGCTTTTTTGGCACGCCGCACCCCAAAAAACTTGGTCGTAGACACATCTCCTGGCGTTTTGGTCTACAGCCATGACACTGATAGACTATTGGAACTGGGGGTTTGATTTCTTCAAATTATTTGGCAAAATAGTCAAAATGGGAAGGACCACTCGCAAACCATGCCCTGGAATTCAGAAAATTTAGAACAGCCGAGACTCAACACCTACAACTCGGTGCAAGTTCCAGAAAAAATGGCACCGAAAGCCTACGACAAAAAAGTCAAAAAGAAGAAAATGGGAAGGTAGGTGAACGAGTTAGACAAACGGTGCGGTCAATATAAAACGAAAAGCATGCGTTCGGTCATTCAGAAAAGAAGGGCTGCACCCTATATTCAGATTGAGAGGTCATTTATACAAAAAGATAGAACGGCCAGTTAAGGCCGAGATAATATATGTATATATGCATATATCTGTGTATGGTACAAAAAGATAGGGAAATATATATGTAAGTAAAATAAAATGTATGTATATGGTTAATTATTACATCCCCAAAAAATTCAAAACAGTCGCTCGCCGCTGGCCTAGACCCCTTCACTGAACATCCCCCAAATCAGGCAGGTGATCCTTCTCCAAGCGATGTCCCTGCCGTCGATGTCCGCCTGCCATCTCGCTCGGATCAGCTTCCGCTCGGCCAGGGCCTTCTTCGTCTCAGTCGCTGCTTTAAGGATTTTATTGGCCGAAGACTTCAGCTCTTTATTGGCCGCGACCGCACCGTCTCGGCGCTGGAGTATGAGATCTCGACGGGCCTGGAGCACGGCAATCTGAGCCTCGACCTGCGCAAGTTCTTCATTCTCCCGTTGGACAACGAGGTCATTCTATTTCAATCGGGCCATCGCGGGTCGGACTTGTTCTTTTATCTCCACCAGTTCCTACTTGAGCGAGCTCCCCTCGGCCATCCGCGTAATAGCTTCAGCATACCGGCCGATCATTTCCTCGCCTTCAGCCAGGCGGGTTGCAATTCATCCAGTTGAACCGAGTTTAGCAGACCAAGCGCCATAGCCGTATCCAAGCAGGACCTACACTCCATGAGCGCCCCGGCGGCAGTCATTTGATGAACTCCAAGGAAAAGGAACTCTCGGAGACGTACAACGAAGGTCTTGGAATCCTCATCCAGGGGAGCCGAGGTCGAGCTACCTCCTTCCTCATGAAGGCTGGCGTATAACTCCTCAAGATCATCAGAGGAGGTTGTCTCCTAGAAATGAAAAAGAAGTTGGGTGAGAAACAACCAACCAGGACATGAGGAATGACAAGATAAAGAAAAAGGCCAAATACTCACGGCAGTGGCAAGCGACGCGGCAGGAACTTCTACGACCGAAAGCTCGGTCAGGACTGCCGAGGTAGCCCGCACGAGACTCGGCACACTCATGATCGTGGCCCCGGTTTCTTCCAGCTCGGTCATGACAGTCGACCGCTGGGGGCACGATTGCAGCGGCCATGGGCAGCGGCGGCGACAACTAGGGAGGCTGGAAGCAGAAGATTCGGTCAAGAGTATGTTGCAATTTTTAAAAAAGAGAACAATAAAGCTAGGTGTAATGAAAGCGGACTCTTACAGAGCGGAAAGTAATGTCGCTTGGACGACGAGGAGCAGACGGCGGCGACTCAACAGGCCCGGCAGCAGCCAAGAAGGGCCCGACAGAAACAGCCGAAAGGACTTTCGCTGGGGCGGTCCTTGTTGGTTCCGCGACAATGACCTCGTCGTCTGGCACGTCCGCAGCGGCCTCTTCGGAAGCCTCCTCAGCGGCCGGAACTTTTGAGGACGCGGTCTCGGCATCCTGCATCTCAACCACTTCCGCGACAGTGGCCACCTCCTCAACCACTTCCTCGGCAGCGGCCGCCTCCTCTACATTCGGCACCTCGGCAGGTGCTTCCTCCTCGACCACTACTTCGTCCTGAGGAAAGAACCAGATTAACAAAGTATATAAAAAGGGGAGTGGGCGACCTGGAGGATAAAGGAGAGGGAAGCAATCAAGGAAACTCACGGCCACAGGAAGGGCTTCGCTTACAATCACAGGAGGGACTTCCTCCTTACCCTCGCCCTCTGAGCAAAAGAGGAGGGCCCTTTTTCTCGGCCGTTCTGGCGCCACCGTCTCTACCGCAATACTCCCAGCCGGCGCCACCTCAGCCGAAACAGCCTCAGTACTTGGGACTTCTCGACCCCTCTTACGACCCGGGGCTGCGTATACGAAGAGAAAGGCAAAAAAGAAGTAAGGAGTAAGATAAACTAAGACCAAGAAGGTCAAGGAAAACAAATAATAAAAAGAGAGGAAAAATGTAAAGAAGAGTGCTTACCAGCAACGGCACTCGGTCCAACAGGAGGAGAGGACGGCCGTCGCCCTAGGAGTTGGGCCCGCAGTCAAAGCTGTGACCGTTGCTCCAGCTGAAGGGGGGGCCGTCACCCTAGGTACGACCACGACCGGGGTACTCGGTCGAGGAGGCCCGGCTAATACCTTCTTCACTTTGCTGCCCTTGGAGGGGAGGGGGTCCCAATCTGCATTCTTCAGGGCCACCCTCGCGGCCTCTTCAACAGGCCGGATAAATCTGGCCGAGATGCACTCCTTGTACCAGACCCCTCCATCCTCGTCATACGCATTACGACACGACCAAGGCGTCAGAGTCAGGAAGGTCATCCCCTTTTGGAGCTGGAAGGAAATACCAGCTACCCCGTGCTGCTGGGTGACATTGGCCCTCCAGGACGAGAGCCGGTTCATTGACAAGGGGGGAAGTGGAGCCATCTGAATCAGGCCGAATTGCCGCGCCACGAAGTTTGGTAGGTAAACCTTGGCCACGGCCTTGGATAGGCCGCAATGAAGATCACACGACACTAGGAAGGAGCCCCAGATCTCCTTCAAGTCGTTTTCCGTCTCGCCATTTGGACTGACGGAGAGGTCGTGCGCCAGGCCATAGAAAGGCAGACGCAGAACGCGGAACTGTGTGCCCGTTCTCTCGGCCAGGCCATAGAAAAATTTGTAGCACAGGGCCAAGGTGTTATGCTTCCTGAGGGCTTGGGCAAATGCGTTGGCCAGCAGCTCGGCGTCGCTGATATTGGCCACCGCCCTCAGCTCTGGGAAGTAAGCCTGCAGCCATAACTGAAAGGCCCATAGCGGACCGCCGTGCTTCTGCTTCATCCCATTAGTGACGATGTCGTGAAGCTTGCGGTAGATGTGGCCGAGTAAAAATGGGCCAAGCTCTAGCCTTCCGCCTTGCGCAAGATAATCGGCCAAGTGGGCGAACTCTAGGGTGACCTTGTTCGCCTGGGTGCAGAACACAAACTTGCACAGCCAGTACAGCAAGAATGCGGCGTGCTCAACTTCACCGAGGGGGGCGATGGCGTCGTCTTTGGCGCTATCCTCTCGCGTAAGAGTAGGCCATGTGGAGTAGTTGAGCATGTTCTTTTCCTTGCTCCTGGCAACTCTCGTAAGAGTAGGCCATGTGGCTTTAAAACTCCCTTCCACCTCGGGAGCAACAAGTGCGGCGTTCACTTCCACGCTGAGAGGAGAGAGGCCGAATAGGGCGGCCATGTCTAGAACGGTGTCGAACCGAAAGTTCATGGTGTTGGTGGCTGACGACCAAAAGCACAAGGCCGCGGCCAAGAGCGACCGATCCATGACGAGCGGCCGATCGAACAACTTGATCAAGTGGTAGATGCCTTGATCCTTCCATTGCTGACCGAAGAAATGCTCCATCCTTGACAGCCTTTTTTCCCAATCCGGGGTCACGGTTGGCCATTGTTGTTGCGGCCTGACAACATTCCAATCTTGGAAGTCCCCCTCGTCGAAGGCCGAGAAGTCCACCAGATTGTTCTTCAAATGGGCCACTAGCCTCTCTGGCATTCCGCCATCAACAGAGGGGCCAAGGACGTAGGAATCAGTGGCAACGCCGTCATCATCAGTCCAGGGCATAATGATGTTAGGGAGGACCGAGCCTTGGATTTCTCGGCAAATGTCCTCAAACTCGGTCTGGAAGGCTTGTGACCGGACTTCAACGGATGTGGAGGTACTGGAGGCCATTAGAAAATATCTAAGTTGAGTGTTTGGGGGGAAAATACAGAGAAAAGGCGATGAAAGTCAAGGACACCGAAAGAAAGCCTAGAAAAGGGTGAGGGATTGTGGGTTTTTTGGAAGGACGAAACTCAAAGATCAGAGGAAGTCTTGGTGACAGGCAAGGTTCTCTGGTAAACTTGGAGACTTGAGAGCGTGGTAGGGTTGAAGGATTGTGAGAGGTTTCTGGCAAAGCTTGGGCGTCTGAGGATTCTGAAAGCGTAAAGAAGAAATGAAGAAGTTTGGGTTTTTATATTGGCGCTAGAATTCGAAACGAAAGGGCATGTCTCTCTCATGATGACGTGTCAAAAGCCCAGAGGCTGTCATTTCCTATGACAAAACAAAGCGACGCCCAGGGCAATGATGGCCTACACGACGTGCTTGGGCATTAAATGCGCCGATTGACTTGCACATTTAATGCCCCAGTTGTCAATCACTTCAGAAGGAATGCTAAGGGTCCATCCCTTGGAATCCATTCGGCCTCTACCCATGTCGAGACCAAAGAATCCAGGGATGTCGGGGCAATGTTTGTGCCTAATAAATCACGGCTATGAAATGACCGAAGGAGCCCCTTTTCGCGGCCCTAGCACTTGCTCGTGAGACTAAAACGCGGCGTTTCACCAAGATGCTTGGCCTTCCTAAAAACAAAAGAAAAATTGCTAAGGAATCAGAATGATTAGACGCAGACATTCTCACAAGAATTCTTACAGCTTGAGAGATTGGGTGACTAACTCTCAGAGCAATAAATGCGTCCCCACGGCCAGAAGCGCAGAACCCACGATCAGGGCGGCGACTGAGATTCACCAGGATTTATGGGGCCACACCACCATACTTCACGATCCCAAATATTGATTGGACTACCCACTTGCTCTAATCAGACTCCACTATGCAGGATTTCAGCCTCGATTACTCCTCCAAGAACTTCTCCTATAAATACAAGGCTCAAAATACGTTCAAATGGTTCAAACACCAAACCAAAGCCTCCCACGGAGCAACTTATATTTTCCTGTAATGCACTTTCAATATTTTACTTGCTTTCCTAGGAGTAGTGTTAGTTTGTAAGGAAAATCCATTCATCAATATATCATACGACCCTTGATTTTCAAGGCGCCGGAGCACCATCTCTGTTATTCGCTCATTCACCCCATATATCATACGACCGTCGCTCACTGAGCAGCGCGCCGGAGCACCGCCCAAAATCCACCATCAACATCACCACTAAATGGCCTTGTAGCTCAGGTCGTAAACCTAACGGCCGAGATCAGTTCCTCTCTCGGCCACAATCGCTTGATTAGAAGTCAAGTCCAAACAGGCGCACCACTTAACCATTTCCATCCAAAACACGTCTCGATGCACGGTAGACCGTGTTGGCACTCCCGCGCACAACCGCACCGCATCCAAAAGAAGGAAGTCGCGTGTCAACGCATATCCCCTTGGCCCGGAACTCCAAGTCGTGAGATTTGCACGGTAGACAGTTCCACAATGGCAAGAACAAAAGGATTGGATTCAGGGGAACGACGCGAAGTCAACCCAAGAGCAGCAGTAATGGAGTCCTCTGTGAGGGGAATATCTATACCCCGTACTCAAATCACCAGGAACAATAGCACCTATGACAATCGGAAAATTCTCATAAAATTCACGCACAATAGAGAAATTAGGAAGCGGTAGACCTTGAACCAAGGGATTCCAGCGATGGTCGGTGATGAAGTTGTTGAAAGCAACCCGAAGGTCAGAGAGATTAAAGTCATCTTCAATCAACAAGGGATGGTGGACAACGATGTCATGGTAATGAGCCTTGTGAGAAGCGGATGAAAATATTCATCAGGTGGAACGAAGGAGGCAGCAGCAACATGGAGGTTTCGACGATGCGAATGGGTGGAAGATGACAGTGGCATATCCGTATCTGCAAAATCAGCATCGGGGGAAGCTCGACCTGTGGTACGTCGTCGACGAGAGGAAGACACAACGAAAGGAGAGAGGTCGCGGCTGGATTCCGTGCCATCAGAGGAGGCGTTGGGGGGACAAGTGCCGGAACGAGTTGAACGAGTGGTCACCATGGCTGTAGAGGGAAAAGAGACGGGATGTTCAAAGGGAATGGAGGCGCGAGAGTGCTCAAGAAGAAGACCTAGTTGCACATTAAACAAACGACACTGTTTTTTTTATATAAAGTAATAATGTTATTAAAAACTAATAGAATAAATAAGTTAAGAACTGGAAATATGCAGAAAAGCAATAATCACCACACAACTAAATAATCACCACACAAACTAATCATATGCAAAAAAGCAATGCAAAGCAACTTTAAAGCACGAAACTGTGTATGTCCAGAAATTATTAGAGGAGAAAAGCATTATCAATATCCATAACTGGGAGAATTAATAAACCAAAAAAAACCAAAAAAAAATGAAGAGCAAAAGAAGTTGACTAAAGATGTGAAGAACCCCAAAGCAGAGAGAGCTCAAACCAAAAAAAAAGGAAAAAAAAACAGCAAAAACAAAAGAAACCAACGAAACAGAGAAGCAAAACAACCATTTGAAACGATTTGCAACCTGTGAAGAGAATAAATGGAAAGAATCAAAAGCAAGTTCAAGTCTAAACAATCGAAGCAAAGCATTTTAGGGACAAGAGCATGAGATCACAAGAACGTACCACTCTTCGACAGAATAAGGTAATACAATGACATTGAACATAATAAAAATTACAGACTGAATCCAATGACAAAACTCAAACTCGTGAAAATTGACTAACTTTCAACAAAACACAAGGAACACCATCAGCCATTATCAATCGACCTTATAAACCAACATACACCAAAAGTGCATAGCATAATCACATTGATCCTTTTTTTTTTAATTTATTTAAATTTGAGATGTCCTTCATTAAGCTTTCTACATGACCCAAGTAGCAGATGTTCAATCAGTGATCCCAAGTCAGTTGACTATAGGACACCAGGTGAGCAAGCACCTCAATAAAATACTTATCTGGATCATGAAGGCTTCAAAGGAAATCAAGGAAGCAAATGATCAAGGCCTTTTTACGCGAGCCTCGACGTTGGTTAGAGAAGAGGCCTGGTTACTCCGCACGGATCAAGCACCAACATTTTTATTTATTTTTGGAACAATCAAGGAGTATACGATGAGAGGATGTGCAAAATGCTTGGAGAAGAATTAGAGTGCATGTGCCAAAGTGAGTAATGAGATTTGCAATATAGATCAGTAAATAAGTTTTATCATATAGAATGGCAGTGAGTAACCAAATGACACTAGGAGTATGTAATTCAAGTTGACACAGTACTAGAGCCCAATCTTAGTTCATCCAATGTGAGAGATTTAAACTTGATTGTGATACACCAACAAAATCCCTACACAGGCTGGCTAATCTCGTTGAACACAACAAAGTTAATAAAAAAATGTGAACAGCATGAACAACTTAATCAAACGAGCACACACCTAGAGACTTTCTAAGGGTTTCAAACCTAAGATTATCAAGAGGCTTAGTGAAAATATCTGCGAGTTGTTTTTCAGTGGAGATGAGTTCAAGAGAAAGAATATTATCCTCAACTAAATCACGAATGAAGTGATGACGAATGTCAATGTGTTTTGTGCGAGAGTGCTGAACAGGATTCTTGGAAATATTAATAGCACTTAAGTTATCACCAAAAATCACCATTTTATCTTGTGGAAGACCATAATCAATGAGTATTTGTTTCATTCATAATAACTGAGTGCAGCCACTTCCAGCAGCAATGTATTCAGCTTCGGCAGTTGAGAGGGAGACACAATTTTGCTTCTTGTTGAACCACGATACGAGATTGTTTCCTACATAAAAACAACTGCCAGTGGTGCTTTTCCTATCATCAATGTTCCCTGCCCAATCCGCATCCGAGTAGCCTGCAAGATTAACATTTGAGTTAAAGGAGTAGCAAACACCAAAATTTGTCGTACCACTTACATAGCGTAGAATCCACTTGACAGCAAACAAATGTGATTCCTTGGGGTCGGATTGGTAACAAGCACAAACACTAACACTATAGGAGAGATCAAGTCGGCTGCCCATCAAGTATAGCAGACTGCCAATCATGCTTCGATATAGTTTTTGATTCACACTTTTTCCCTTGGAATCTTTGCAAAGTTTATCATTGGTACTCATAGGATTTCGAGTAGTCTTAGCGAACTCCATACCAAATTTTGAAACAAGGTTTTTTGCATATTTGGTTTGAGAGATAAATATCCCTTCATTAAATTGTTGAACCTGCAAACCAAGAAAGAAGGTTAGTTCACCACACATACTCATCTCAAATTCTTTTTGCATTTCCTCCTGAAATTCATGAACGAGTGAGCTAGATGTTGAGCCGAACACAATGTCGTCCACGTACACTTGTGCAATCATTAAATTCCACTTTTTTCTTTTAATGAAAAGGGGAATACCGCTACGAGTGTATCCTTTTTGAAGAAGATGAGTAGGTAGGTGATCATACCAAGCTCTCGGAGCCTGCTTGAGTCTATAAAGTGCCTTTTTCAGACGATAAACGTGATCAGGATTGATAGGATCTATGAATCCTGCGGGCTATTCAACATAAACTTCCTCCTGTAGAACGCCATTTAAGAAGGCACTCTTGACGTCCATTTGATGTAGCTTGAACCTGAGATGGCATGCAATTGACAACAGCAAATGAACCGCTTCTAATCGTGCAACGGGAGCAAAGGTCTCATCAAAGTCTAGCCCTTCAATTTGCGTGTAACCTTGAGCAACAAGTCTTGCTTTGTTGCGCATAATCTGTCCTTTCTCATCTGTCTTGTTCCGAAATATCCACTTGGTACCAATTGCATTAGATTCTTTGGGACGGGGGACAAGGTACCACACATCATTTCTTTTGAATTGATTCAATTCCTCTTGCATAGCCAAAATCCATTCGTTGTCTGCAAAAGCATTCATCACATTTTTAGGTTCAAGTAATGACACATAACATATATTACTTACCTCTTCAGCCACTTGTTTCCGTGTCTTTAGTATGTCTTGAACATTTCCAATGACGTCAGAAGGAGAATGGTCTTTCTGGACTTGTTTTGCTCCAGGTCTACGTATCAGAGGAGTGGGAGAGGTAATTGAGTCGTTAATGATAGCATCATCAACATCTGTCACTTCAGGTGTCTCATTGTTTGAATTGTCAAGACTTGGAATCTCCTGCAAGAGTGAAGTATCGTTAACAACTACATTGGCAGATTCCATTATTGTGTGAGTACGCTTATTAAACACTCTGTATGCACGACTATTTAAGGAGTAACCAAGAAATATTCCAACATCACTTCTTGCATCAAATTTGCCAAGATACTCCCTATCTTTGTAGATGTAGCATTTGCTGCCAAATGTTCTCAAATGCTTGACATTTGGTTTCTTGCCTTTCCATAATTCATGTGGAGTGTTCTTCGTGTGGGGCCTGAAAAATACACGATTAGATGTATAGCATGAAGTACTAACAGCTTCAGCCCAAAAGTGATCAGAAAGTTTAGCACTTTTAAACAACACACGAGCCATGTCCAACAAAACTCTATTTTTTCTTTCAACTACCCCATTTTGTTGAGGTGTAATTGGAGCAGAAAATTCATGTTTAATGCCTTTTTCGCTACAAAAATCATTGAAAGATTGATTCTCAAATTCGGTTCCATGATCAGTTCGGAGTCTAGTGATGCACATATTTATTATCTGTTTTTCATTCAAAATTCTTTTGTACAGTATGCAAAAAGATTTGAAAGCTTCAGATTTCTCATATAAAAAATTTACCCAAGTAAAATGTGAGAAGTCATCCACCAACACAAGTATATATTTCTTTCCTCCTAAACTAGCCACTTGAATGGGACCAATAAGATCCATGTGCAGCAATTCCAAACATTTAGAAGTAGATATCAAATTTGTAAGTTTATGAGAATTTTTGGTTTGCTTACCAAGTTGACATCCCTCACAAATTCCCTCATGTTTACCTGAAAGGTTAGGTAATCCTCTTACACATTCGTTTTTGCACAATTTGATCAATTCTTGATAGTTCATGTGGCCTAATCGACGATGCCATAGATCCAGGTGATCTGTACTTGTCCTAAAACACACTTGAGAAACTTCATTAGTAAAAAAACAATAACAGGTCTAAATTGCTATTTGTACAAGTTTAAATTTTTAGGAAACGAGTATTTACAGGGGAGACTCTGCCGAATTTTCGGCAGAAGTCAAACTTGAAGTTCATTTTGGTTTTTGTTAGAAAGGCAATTTGGTCAAGAGTGTTCGGCACCTGCCAGGTGTCGGACACACATAGGATTTAGCGCAGATTCCAAAGTGGGATTTGGGTCGGGTCCTGTCAGAAAAGATGACATCCCAATCGCCATATGTTATGCAAACTTAGTGTACATCCAATATTTAGAGAATTACTGTTTCCTGCTAATGTCTTTGTTTTCCCTACTAATTCAAAAAAAATTTATATGTAAAATATTTAACCCATCTCATGTCTTATTGTTTATAATCATCACAAGTAGGAGAGCAGAATCTTGATGATCATCAACTACATTTGATCCTAGCTTAACGAGGCAACACCAAAAAGAAGTTTCAAGCTTGTGGTAGTATTTATAAACTGGATTTTAGTCGATTGTACGTACAAGGGGAAATTGATATTTGATGCTTATTTACATGTAGTAAAATGATGGGTAAGCATTTGAGACACAAATTTGAATGCATCTTGTAAACTTTGTATTTTGGATTGATTTGATAAGTGTGATACATGAGAGATTTATACACAGTTAAAAATCCTAGTAGAGATGTATACTGAATCAACAATACAAGGAAGGTAAATCAATATTAACACGTATACAAATATAGGAGGATTCCTATAATGGATGAAGGGCCTAACGACCATGAGTTGATTGCGTGATACTCCCCCTCAAACTGGACGAGGGACGAGTTTGTCCACTACTACAAAAAGGGCAAAAGACGACCAGTAAACAACGACGGTATACCAAAAAACCGTCGTTGTTTTTTAAAAGACGACGGTAATAGAAACCCGTCGTAGAAACATACTTTAAACACCTAAAAAACGGGTACACGTATAGATATTTTTAAACCACGACGCACCAAATTAAAAAAGCGTCGTCTTATTACAAAGGTATTTTCAGAGTTAAAATCTGAACATAAAAACAACGACGGCATCTATGAAATCACCGCCTTAGAAAGTAAAGACGATGAAATTAAAAAAAAACACCGTGTTAACTAATTAATAAATACGACCCAATTTTCTTAGTCAACGACGCATAAATTCAAAGAAATCTACGATGGTTAATTACAAAAAAGTTCACCGATTTAAATTAAGTTACCACGACTGTAAATATAAATTTATCGACTTTTTAATTATACAATACTACGACGGTATCCATAACTCTACTGTCTTTAGAATTTACTAACGACGACGGTTTGTTAAATTAACGACGTACAAATTTTTTACCATTATTCGTCTATCATTACCAGAATGAACTCTGTTCCTCATCATAATCGAACCATTATTCATTTTTTACCATTGTTCCTCGTCATAATCGAACCAGAATGAACAAAGGCAATGTTTTAGAAGGAGTTTGAGGGCAAGAAGCTTGTCTCAGCCACCAAGGAAGGTCTCAAGCTTGATGAGAGTGAAGACGAGGCAACGAAGAAGGAAGAGTTGAAGGAGAAGTTTGAGGGACTCTGCAAGGTTGTGAAGGATGTTTTGGGTGACAGAGTGGAGAAGGTTGTGGTGTCTAACCGTGTGGTAGACTCTCCCTGTTGTTTGGTGACAGGCGATCAGTATGGCTGGACTGCCAACATGGAAAGAATCATGAAGGCTCAAGCCTTGAGGGATAACAGAGCGCCTGGGTACATGTTGAGCAAAAAGACCATGGAGATCAACCCAGAGAACCCCATCATGGAGGAGCTGAGAAAGAGGGCTGATGTAGACAAGATTGACAAGTCAGTGAAGGACCTTGTTCTCCTTCTGTTCGAGACTGTTCTCCTTCTGTTTGAGACAAGAATGACAAGTCAATGAAGGACCTCTGGGTGCAGAAAGCCAATTTTTTAGATGATGTGTGCGTGTTTGTGTGTTTTAGATGCACAAACGAGGTGAGACAGAGAGGTGATGTGCCTTCAGAGAGGTGAGACAAAGCCAAGGGCAAGAAAAAGTTGAAACCCTAATTGAAAAATGAAGACGAAATAAGAAAAGAAAAACCCTTATTTATAAACAAATTTTATATACCACGTCGGTTATTTTAAATTATCGACGTTTATATGAAAATATAAACGTCATTTAAACCTAAAAGAAGGTCGTATAAATAAATTAACGATGACGCTATATAAAAACGACGTTGTCATATTTTGGAAAAATAATTTATTGTGTAATTAAAAATTTAACACGTCGGTATGAGTATTTAAAACGACGTGGTATATATTTTTCACGTCGTTATTATTGAGTATAAGGTCGTTGGGCAAATTGGAAATGACGTGATTCATCTTTTAAAAGAAAAATGCGTCGTGTAATTAGACATAAAAACGGCGGTTAATTAAAACCTTGCGTCGTGTAAAGTAATATTATAGGGCGATGTTAACCTATAGCGCCGTATAATGTTTCATACTAGGGCGCTTTCTATTAATAGCGTCGTTTTATGAAACGGTTTGTTATTATTTTAAACTTTTCGCCTTCTTGACCCATACTTGCACTGCTTCCAATTCCGAGAAAAACTTTTAAGCTTCTCTCATTATTCATTCTCAAAGCGCTGTTTCAAACTTTCAAGCTTATCTCCGAGAGAAAACTTTTCCTCTTCCTCTCCTCTTCGTCTTCGTCTCTGAACTGAAACACCAAACTCCAGGAGAAAGCTTTCATCGCAAGCAAAGGGTAAGCATTTATGGAGGATTTTTGTTCCTGTTTTGCATGCGCATATCATTTTCGTGTTTTTAAATATTTTTACATTTTTTCTTTCCAAGTTTGATAAAATTTGCAGACAAGGATGGAAAGTTTCCAAGTTTGAACACTACTCTGATTCTTTTACTTCAACTAAATAAGACGACGGTGGCTTGTTATTTACGTGGTTAGATTTATAGACCACGACGGTTCGTCAGTCACCCTAGCGTCGTGTGAAAGTGTTCTTCGTTGTTTTTTAAAATGATATTCTTTTTTTGTATTTGATTTTGAAGAATATATTCATCGCAGGTTTGATTTCTCTGAACAATGGTTTTTGTTTTGAAAATCTTTTTAATTATTTTTCTGTTGAAAATATTTTACGTTTTTCCTAATTTGTTTTTGTGGTATAGATGACGGTATATTAATATTTACGTCGTTTTATTTTCAATACCACGGCGAATGTTTATTATTAACGTCGTTGTAATATTTAATACTCTGTTTTTTGTGATTATATAATAAGGCGTCGGTTATTTATTATTTACGTCGTTGTAATAGTTTATCACGTCGGTGGTTAATTACCGTCGTGAAAATTTATTATTACGTCGACTGTTTTTTTATTACGTCGTTTGAAATATTATAATACGTCGTAATTTATAAATAATCGTCGTGTTTTTTCTTTATTTCACTGATATTTTTTCACTTGTAGGTTTGATTTGTCTGTAACCATGGTTTCTCAATCCCAAAGTAAGGAGTCTGGCTTGAAAAAAAATAAATCTAAGGAGCTTAGAGTTGTAAATCCTCAAGCAAAGTCCTCGAAGAAGATGAAGTTTGTTTCATCTTCTAAGACAGAACCAGGCAGCACGGCAACATTTTCTGAGGAGGCAAAGTCAGGTAGGGGTATAAGCACAATGCCCCGTGTTGTGAAGAGAAAATTTCAGAAAATCAAGCCTGTTATTGAGTACAATGACATGGGGAAACCATTTGGCCTTGCACATAGTGAAATGCAGTCCTACATTGGTGTGTTGGCATGCACCAGAGTCCCACTTGTGGACAAGAAATGAGCTCAAATATCCAAAGATATAAAAGAGCAGATTTGGGAAGCCGTTGACATGGCTTTTGTGGTTGGTCAAGGGGGCAAGGAAATGGTGCTATCTTCTGCCGTCAAGAAATGGAAGGATTTCAAGTCTACACTAACGAGAGTTCATATCCTTCCATTCATCAAGGAGAAGGAGAAATTAAGGCAACCCCCTGAAACATACAAATTCATAGAGAAAGCTCAATGGGATGCCTTTGTAGCTTCAAGGCTATATGAATAATTTGGGGCTGTGCATGAAGAACAATCACAGAGGAGGGAGAAACTTGAGTACAATCATCGATTGTCTCGACAAGGATATGTTGGTTTTAAGGAGCAATTGAAGGAAATCATGCCTGGGGTAGATATTGATCGATCTACCTTATGGAAAAAAGCTAGAGAAGACAAACATGGTAACATCCCGGATCCAAAGGCTGCAGAGAAAGCAAAATTAATTGTAAGCATACTCACTCTGTTTAAAAATTTTTATTACGTATGCTGTTATATTTTTGCGTCGTATGAAAAATATTACTACGTCGAAATATTTTAAAACACGTCGTTAAAGGTCTGAATATGGAATCACTACTCTGTTTTTTGTAATTCTATCATAAGACGTCGTTGGTTTATTATTGATGTCATGTTAATAAATTAATAACGTCGGTATTTAGTTAGCGTCGTCTGAAATATTATATTACGTCGATTGTTATGTTATTGCGTCGTCTGAAATGTTATATTACGTCGATTTTTTTATAAATAACCGTCGTTTGTTTCCTTATTCTGACTTTCTATTATGTCTTTTTGTTAGGATGATTTGCAAAAGCAAGTCTCTGAAGGCACTATTTCTCTGTCAAGAACCAATGATGTTTTGACATTGGCTTTGAGTCCCGAGCATCCAGGAAGAGTTAGAGGGGTAGGGGCTGGGATTCCCCCTAAGCAATACTTCAATTTACCTAGACAACAGAAGGTAAGGTTTGCCGATCAATTGAAGGAAAGTGTAAGACTTGTCCTTCAAGAAGAGAATTTGAAAATGGAGGCTAGATCAAGGGAAGAGAGTTTAAAGATGGAGGCTAGGACCAAGCAATTGGTAGAAGCTGAAAGGGAAAATTTGCTGAGTCAGCTTTCCAAACTCATCCCCAATTTTGATCCAAGCGTGCTGAAACTGAATACAATGTCCAAAATCCAAGGGCAAAGTCCCAAAAATCCAATGTCGGACAAAGCAAGCTGCTCTGGGGCACTTGATGTTAGAGCCCTACAATTTGAGGAGGTTACTGCCAAGAATGGGGAAAAGCAGGAAGAAATGGTAACATCTTTGAACTTTGAATTCTCTGTTTCTCTGTTTATATTTACCGCCGCGTTAAAGTTATACCACGACGCTTTTTTATTAAACCGTCGTTTGATGTCATTTAGACGTCTGTAATTATTACATACCTTCTTCTGTTAATGTTTACCACGACCGTTTATTTATTTGTTTTTAATTTTTGTACAATGTCATTTATATATTTCTTTATTTTTTAAAACAGAAATCCGGGGAAGTGGAAAAGAGAGTAGAAGGAAAGATACTTGAGATAGTTGAACAGGTAAATTCTCAATACTGTCGTAATAAATGAATTACCATGATGTTTATTATTTAACGTCGTTTAATGAATTTTACACGTCTGTAATTATTACATACCGTCGTTTGTGATTTATTACCACGACGGTTTAATTTAATTTTTTACTTTTTGTACAATGTCATATATATTTCTTTATTTCTTATAACAGAAATCAGGGGATGTAGAAAAGACAGTAGAAAAGATAGAAGAAAAGAAAGATGAAAATGTAAATTCTCATAACTTTGCCTTTTTCATTTGTTTTTCAATTTTCAGACGTCTATATTTTCTTTAAACCGTCGTTTGTTTTAAATTTCCACTGCAGTTTTTATTTAATTGAATGTTTAAATTGTTGTACAAGCTTACATACCGTCGTAGTATATGAAATACCACGACGTTTATTACTTACCGTCATTTAATTAAATATAGACGTATGTAATTCTTAAATACCGTCGTTTGTTATTCAGTACCACGACGGTTTAATTTAATTTAATTTTTTTACTTTTTTTTACTTTTTGTACAATGTCTTATATATATTTCTTTATTTCTTATAACAGAAATCTGGGGATGTAGAAAAGATTGAAGAAAAGAAAGATGAAAAAGTAAATTCTCATAACTTTGCCTTTTTCATTTGTTTTTCATTTTTCAAACGTCTATATTTTCTTTAAACCGTCGTTTTTTTTAAATTTCCACAGCATTTTTTATTTAATTCAATGTTTAAATTGTTGTACAAGCTTTCTTATATATATATATATATATATATATATATATATATATATATATATATATATATCTCTTTATTTATTAAAACAGCAATCCAGTGTTGGAGAAAAGCAAATTGAAAAGGTAAATTCATATTAATTATGAATTTTGCATTTGAATTAGACGTCGGTTTTCTTTAAACGACGTAATAAAGTATTCATTACGACGGTATTTTTTTCTCGTCATTTAACTTAACTTCAGACGACGGTTTGTTATTTAAACCGTCGTATTTATTTATTTACCACGTCACTTTATGTTGCTTTATTTCTTCAAACAGGATGCTGAAGTACCAGATTATTCAAAGCTGGAGTTGCCATCTTCTTTACAATCCCTTTGTAGTTATATTGAATCGACACTAAAGCCTCAGGAGAAGGCTATGACCTTTACAATTGACAAGGAGGTGTTTGGCATAGAACGTAATACCTTCGTCTTGCATGAAGATATTACCCAATTTGCTGGCATGGAGGAAATTGGGGCTACTGTAGTTGCAATCTATATGAGGTTTGTCCTTATCAAATTTTCATGACACTCTCCTTTATGTTGAAAAAAAAAAACACTCATGGTTTCAATTCATATATTTAGGTGCCTATTTGATCATTTGAAAGCTGCAAATATGGTGAATATGGTTGGCTTTATAGACCCTGCTCTAGTTAGTGCCGACGCTGGTTCATTAACTGAAAGATCACGTATCGTAGCCAGTCGTCTTCAAAAAACAGATGGTGAACAGATTTTCATGATGCCTTACAATCCAGGGTTAGTCTCCAAACAAAAAACAGGATTTTGTTTGTATGATGCTTTGCATATAACACTATTTAACCTTTATATTTATTTTGTGCAGCCATCATTAGGTCTTGATCATTGTGAGAGCAAAGAAGGAGACCGTCTATTTTCTGGATCCACTGCCTGGAAATCGAATGGTGGATGAGGACGGGAAAAACATAGTGAACAGTGCTTTAAAAATGTATAATTCACACATAGGCAGAGTAGGCCGTAAAGCACCTCTTTGGAAAACTCTGCCCGGCACTCCAAAGTAACCAAGCAGTGTAGAATGCGGGTATTATGTCATGCGCTTTATGAGAGACATCATCTTGGATCCTTCCCTGGAATTTGAGAAGATGGTAAGAAAATTTTCAGATTTATTTTTATGTGGGTTTTTATATACTACGTCGGTAAATGAAAAACAGCGTCGTTTGTGAGATTAATCTTTGTTTATGGACTGCAGTTTGCCAAGGGAAAGGATCAAGCGCCATACGCCCAAGCTGCCATTGAAGAAGTTAGGAAAGAATGGGCAGAGTTTGTTTGTGTTCATATGGAGTAGATGAATTTTAGCATACTTAAACATTTTTATAAAGTGTACAAATTTTGTTAGAATTAGACAAGTTTTTGTACAAAATTAGTAGAGGAATTGTGCAAATTTTATGTATAATGTACATTCTTTTTTTCCCTATGAATTTCAAATAGGTTTTCACTATTTTTGAATAACGGAAATTGTGACCGACGTGTAATCACACTTGCAACGACATAATTATATAGAATACCGTCGTCTTTATATCTATCAAAATTCAAAATATTCATAACAAATTTAAAATATAACCAAATTTGTTGAGGTTTTCATGTTGTAAAAAACCGTAGTTTCTTCAAAAAGACGTTGTACACACATAACAACGTCACAGTTTTTTAAAAAGCGACGTCAAATGTTGTTAAAACGACGCTCTTGATTCTATAGACAACGTTGTTTTCTTGATATTAGACGGCGTGAAGTTAAGAGTTTAGGTTGTGAAAAATTGTTTGTACGTCGTTTTCTTGGTAAAAATGGCCATGGTTTGAACTTTAAACGACGTTTTTGTTTAAAATTAAGTCGTTTATTATAATTTAAAACGTCGTTAATTTATTAACACCGACGTGGTTTGTGAGTTTTATTAATAATACTTTATTCTATTTAATTCGAAATATTCATAATAAATTTAAAATAAATCCAAAAAATGCAATGTCAACTCCTATGAAGTCATTGCGATATTTTCTTCCCACTTAGCTTTAAAAAATTAAGTTTGAGTTATACAAATTTAAAATTACCACCAAAAAGTAAAATTGATTCATGAGTCACAACATCACTTATACTTTAATGGTTTAGGGTTTAGGGTTTAGGGTTTAGGGGGACGAAGGTTTATTTTTGGGGTTTAGGGTTTATGGTTAATATATATTAGGCCGTAAAACCATAAACCCTTTTCTATAATTATTTAAAAATATATATATAATTTAGGGTTTATATTTTATGGTTTATGGTTTAGGGTTTAGGGTATAGATGTAATAAATGTCATATTTAACGACGGTTTTATTGTTTTCCGTCAATGATTTATGAAGAGCGCATTTATAAACCATTTTTTCTTTAAAATGACGTTGTACACACATAACAACGTCATATTTTTTTAAAAAGCGACGAAAATTATTTTTCAAACGACGCTATTGGTTATATAGACAACGTTGTTTTCTTGACATTAGACGGCGTTAGGTTAAGAGTTTCGGTCGTGAAAAATGGTTTGTACGTCGTTTTCTGTGTAAAAATGGCCATGATTTGAACTTTAAACGACGTTTTTTTTAAAATTAAGTTGTTTATTATAATTTAAAACGTCGTTAATTTATTAACGCCGATGTGGTTTGTGGGTTTTATTAATAATATTTTATTCTATTTAATTCGAAATATTCATAATAAATTTAAAATAAATCCAAAAAATGCAACGTCAACTCCTATGAAGTCATTGCGATATTTTCTTCCCACTTAAGCTTTAAAAAATTAAGTTTGAGTTATGCAAATTTCAAATTACCACAAAAAAAAATGTTTTCATGAGTCACAACATCACTTATGCTTTAATGGTTTAGGGTTTAGGGTTTATATAAATTTAGAAAACTGATTAGGGTTTAGGGTTTTATGGACGAGATATTTTAGGCCATAAAACCTTAATCCCTTTTGAAAAATTATTTTTAAAAACAATATATATAATTTAGGTTTTATTTATTAGGGTTTAGGGTTTTTAGGGTATATTTGTCTATTTAATTTTCTAATACGTCTTTTTTTTTTTTACAACGTATGGAGATACCACGACCCAATTATTTTAATAGGCGTCATATTTCTTTAGACATGTTAACGACGGTAGTTTGGTTTTGCGTCATAAGGATATTTACAACGATGTCATTTTTTAAATAAGCGTCATGTTTAGGTTGAACTTTTAACGACGATTGTTTTTTTGTTTCCGTCGATGTTTTTTAAAAAGCGCGCTTTCTAAAAATTTCACATCGACCTAAAATTTTCAGATTTCGCTCTAACTCTTATACTTGTAACCCTGAACCAAGTTGGCCATAGTCTGTGTCCTAAAACATTTCGCTCCGCTCTCTCACTTCAACTCTAATTCAAAGTTGGGCTCTCCGTCGAATCCAAGTTGGCCAAGTTTACAACTCCGTCGAATCCAAGTTGGCCATAATCTGTGAGCTCTGCCTACCTGTAAGTGCAAACCCTAATCTCATGCTTGTAAATTCATTGAATGATATTCAGTTCTGTGGTAAAGGGTTTTGTGATTTTTTAATGTTGGTGACGGTATGGGTTAATGGATTTAATGTTTAATGTTTTCATGAATCGGGAATGGATTTAATGTTGTCGGATCCTTTAATCACTTTCTGTTATTATGAATTGGGAATGGATTTAATGTTTTCATGCTTAGTATATGTTGGTTTCGTGCTTAGTATACGTGTTCTTAATACCCTACATAAAAATTAATGTATATGTTGTGTTCTGAATATATTTTGGGTTCTTGAAAATAAACTAGGATTTCGATATCTTTTTTTATGCATACGACGACGGTTTTTTAACAAACCGTCGTCTGTAAATATATACCATGACGCTTGTTTTAACTACCGTCGTGGTTTAAGTTTCCTGGCGTCTGTTTCTTGCTAGCATTAGACGACATTTTTTGAAAACCTGTCGTCTATATATGTGTAATACGTCTATTGTTGTTTAAAAACCGTCGTCTGTATACTTTATTATTTGCTATTAAGACCTTATATAATCTGCTATAGTGATAGTCATTGCTTGTCTTTTCACCTTATTATAGATAATAGGATATAGTGTCCAAGATGGATAAGTCATGGATGCACTCGGATAGAAGATCGAAGGCATATGAGTTAGGGGTGGAAGCATTTTTGCAATTTTCTGTAGAAAATCTTCTAACTACGACGCATATCCGTTGTCCATGTGTTAAATGTGCGAATTCGAAATTGTTTGGGGTTGGAATTATAAGGGATCACTTATACTTTAATGGAGTTGACCAAAGCTATAAGAATTGGACATTTCATGGAGAACCTTGGGAACCAACTACAAATGCTAGTAGAAATGTTGAAGAAGATGATGACCATAGTAGGTACAGTTTTGTGTCTGCAGAAATAGAGATGGATGATAATGATTTTGGTGATTTTGGATCCGATCCTTATGAGTTTGCTAATGTGATTGGGGATGGAGATCAACCATTGTACCCTGGTTGTAGAAAGTACACCAAGTTATCAGCATTAGTGAAGTTGTATAATTTGAAGGCAAAACATGGGATGAGTGATGTATGTTTTACAGAATTATTGATACTTCAGGGCGAGTTGCTTCCAGAAGGAAATACAATACCGGCCTCTATGTATGAGGCAAAAAAGACTTTGTGTGCATTGGGGCTGAGTTATGAGAAAATCCACGCATTCCCCGATGATTGCATCTTGTATAGGAAGGAGTATGAAGATTCAACTAATTGTCCTATTTGTGGTATCTCAAGGTGGAAGGAAACCAAAGATGGATTCTTGAAAAAGGGTGTGGCAGCGAAGGTGTTGTGGTATTTTCCTCCAATTCCAAGGTTTAAAAGGATGTTTCAATCACATGAGACAGCTAAGAATTTGACTTGGCATGCTGCTAGAAAATCAATTGACGGTTAGATGTCTCATCCGGCGGATTCCCCGTCTTGGAAACTTGTTGATGATAAATGGCCCGAGTTTGGTAATGAGCCGAGAAACTTGAGATTGGCTCTTTCATCTGATGGATTCAATCCCCATAGTTCTCTAAGTAGCAGATATAGTTGCTGGCCAGTTATCTTAGTTACATATAATCTCCCACCATGGCTGTGCATGAAACGAAAGTTCATGATGTTGACTTTATTGATTTCCGGTCCTAAACAACCCGGAAATGATATAGACGTCTACTTGGAGCCTTTGATTGATGATTTAAAATCTTTGTGGGGTGGGATTAGAGGAGTGTATGATGCACACATAAGAGAATACTTTACACTCAGAGCTGCATTACTATGGACCATTAATGATTTTCCCGCCTATGGAAGCTTATCTGGTTGTGTTGTTAAAGGATATAAAGCTTGTCCAATATGCGGCGATGATACACCTAGTCACAGGTTGAAAAATGGCCACAAAATTTGTTACATTGGGCATAGAAAATGGTTACCAATCAATCATCCATATAGGAGGCAACGTGCAACTTTTAATGGGAAACCTGAATATGGCACGCCTCTAGAGCCATTAACGGGAGAAGAAGTGCTGCATATGGTTGAAGATATTAATTACATATGGGGCTCGAAAAAAGGGGGAGGTGGAGGTGAAAATGATGGTGACAGAGTTTGTTGGAAGAAGAAGTCAAAATTCTTTGATCTTGAGTATTGGAAATACCTTCCAGTGAGGCATGTCCTAGATGTTATGCACATTGAGAAGAATGTTTGTGATAGTTTCATTGGTACATTGTTGGAGATCCCTGGAAAAAATAAAGATGGGATTGCTGCTCGGTTAGATTTATTGAACATGGGGGTCAAAACTGATTTGCAACCCGAGTATGGGGAAAGAAGTACTCGTTTGCCTCCAGGGCCTTGGAATTTGTCAAGAGCAGAGAAGAGAGCGGTTTGCAATTCTTTCTATGGTATGAAGGTCCCTGATGGTTATTCTTCAAATATAAAAAATCTTGTATCTTTACAAGATTCAAGACTTCTTAGCCTTAAATCACATGATTGTCATACCTTGATGCAACAATTGCTCCCTGTGGCAATTCGTTCTGTTTTGGAGAAGCCTGCAAGGTATGCAATAACTCGTTTGTGCTTCTTCTTCAATGCTATATGTGCAAAGACGGTTGATGTTTCCAAGCTAGATAAGTTGGAAGAAGATGTAGTAGTTACTTTGTGTTTGCTTGAAAAATACTTTCCACCTTCATTCTTCGATATCATGGTTTATCTAGTAGTACATCTTGTCAGAGAAGTTCATCTATGTGGGCCAGTATAATTTAGATGGATGTATCCGTTCGAAAGATATATGAAAGTTCTAAAGGGGTATGTTCAGAACCGTACTTATCCCGAAGGTTGCATTGTGGAGCGTTATATAGCTAAAGAAGCTGTAGAATTTTGCACTGAACATTTATCTGATATTAGTACAATTGGAGTGCCATCAAGTCAGAAGATAGGAGTTTCAAAGCCATTATCAGGTTGCACAGTGAGCTTAATTGATCGGGACCTGTTGAACCAAACACATCTATATGTCTTGGAGAATACGAAGGAAGTCCTACCTTATATCGAGCATGAGTTTTATTCTTTAAGTTTCCATTTTAAATTATTCCTTATGTTTATCTTATATGTTTGGGACCGTAATGCTTGAATTTTTCGTGTCATGTAGGGAACATATGATCCACATCAAGGCCGCTTATCCAAAATTTAGAAAGAGAACAAAGTGGCAGCAAGATAAGCACAGTAGCACTTTTATTCAATGGCTACACTTCAAGGTATATGTTATTCAATAACATATTGGACTTTTAATTTTCTTCTTTCTATGTTAGATTGAATTAAGATATGATTAATTTGCAAGTTCAAAGTGAACTTGATGAGGGAGACAATCATGGGGTATCAGAAAATTTAAGGTGGCTAGCAGCTGGTCCAAACATGGCCGTGCCATTATATAGGAGCTATCTTATTAAAGGTGTTAAATTTAACATCAAGGCACAAGATGATGTGCGGATAGTTCAAAATAGTGGAGTTTATTTACTTGCACATACCATGCACGTTGCTAGTGCCAAGGATAAAAACCCAATTCTCTCAAATATGGGTTTTTATGGTGTCATTCAAGAAATTTGGGACCTTGACTACCAAAAGTTTACAATCCCAGTCTTTAGGTGTGATTGGATAGATAGTACTTCCGGCCTTGTAGTCGACGAACTTGGATTTACCTTTATAGATTTGAGTAAAATTGGACATATGAATGACCAATTTGTTTTGGCTTCTCAAGTCAAACAAGTATTTTTTGTTGACGACCCGATGCATCCTGGTTGGTCGGTAGTGTTATCAATGCCTAATAGAGAATATAATGATGTTATTGGTGATGATGTCTTAGGTGATGTGAGAATTGAGTGTGAGCCATTTACTAGAGGGATGCCAAATGTTGACACATTTGATGAACTAGTGGGTGAGTTTGGGAGTCAAAATATTCGAGATGGGTGTGAAGATATATGGATTGAATGATGCTCTTGTAATTTATGAAATTACTTATGCCCTAAACAACACTACTGTATGACATTAATTTCGTAATAAATTGTAATGTGTTTTCTTCACTTTCAATGTGCAAGTTTTGGCCACAAAACAATCAGTACATTAAATACTGGTTTAGTATTATAAAACGACGGTCCTCATAAAACTGTGAAAAACAGATGTCTGTTTTCATAAAATTGTCAATAAAAAACGACGTTTCGGAGCATTCAACGACGGCATTGAATTTACCGACGTCTAAAAGCACAGTAAAATGGGAGAAAGACGACAGTATTGTGAAACAGTTATTAATGAAATCACGTCGGATAAGCATAAAGAGCCGACATGTAATTACAAATAACACGACTCCAGTACCATAATACTGACGTCTAAAAGGATAGATATCGAACCTATACGATACAAAAGACGACGTCTTAGATCATGAACTCATCCGTAACAAATCAAAAAACGTCGTCTTAAAATTTTACCACGTCGCTTGTTATATCAAAAACGAAGTAAAAAACAACAATTCACGACGTAATTTGATATCTAGAGGTAAATTTGTCGACGTAAAAAGATATTTGGACTTCGTTCTTTTACAAAAACAACGTTATATGGAATATCCACGTCTCTTTTTTTATTCTTCTGTCGTTAAACATATTTTCCACGTCGATTGGCTGGAAACCTTCGCCGTCTCAGATGGATTAGACGATTACTAATTTGGTAAGGACGACGTATATATAGAGAAACACGGCTGTCTTTTGCATGATCATGACGTTGTATATAAAATACTATGACGTTTATAGAAATAAATATGTCGTAAGTCATGAGCCTATCATATTTTCCACGTCGTTTATTTTATATACAAAGAAGTGGAAAACCAATTTCACGACGGTTATAAATATATATGCGACGTAGTATATCTTAATTACGTCGTATTTTATTTATTTAAAGACGTAGTATATTTATGTACACGACTGTGTTTGTATAAAATAGGTCGTCTATTCTTATCCTTGACAATTATTTGGCTCATTTTTCAGTATACAGACGTCGGTTTGTTTTGTTAGTGACGGTTATTTACCATAACCGCTATTTCCACGTCAATATTAATGGAAAAAACGAAGTGGAAAAACTATTTCACGACGGTTATATGAAAATATTGGACGTCGTATGTTTGAATAACGTCGTAATTTATTTATTTAAAGACGTATTGTATTTATTTACACAGCGGAGTTTGTATAAAATTGGTCGTCTATTCTTCTCCACGACAATTTTTTGGTTCATTTTTCAGTATACAGACGTCGGTTTTTTTTTGTTAATGACGTTGTTTGTTATAACAACGACGGTGATTTCGCGTCGTGGTTTGACTATGCAAAAGATGTCGGTCGATTTTACGACGGTTTGAAAACCCAATACACGATGGTGAATTCCTGTCGTCTTTTTCCTTTTTTGTAGTAGTGGTCAGAGAGCTAGAGATGACAACTTTTGTGAAGACCTTTTGTGAGGAGGTCAGCAACTTGATCAATGGAGGGAACAAACTGAACACGATGACTGTCAAGGGCAACTTTCTCTTGAACAAAATGATAGTCCAATTCAATATGGCGGGTCTAGTTAAGATGAGGTACTACAAGGAGCCAACTAGATGGCGAAATTATGTTGGGTTGTTGAGAAGTGGACCATCATGTGTGGTGAGGTGGTGCTTGGCGGAAAGTGGAGTGGAGGAGGGCTGGCATTCAGTCATGGAGTTGTGGTGAAGAAGATCCAACATCTATTTGACTTAAGAGATGTGGAGTTTGGAATCGTGTGGAAGAACTTCAAGGCCAAGAAAGTAACGCATGGAGCCTAAGTCCTTGACATCTAAGGAAAAAATAGAATCAACATGTCTGCCAGTAAGAATAAATAGTATGAGGAGCAATAAATAAAGAGAGCATAATCCGTTTTGCTTTGAGTGAACCCAAATTATAGTAGAAAGATGATGAAGCGACTAAACCATGCATGGAGGGCTTGTTTGAGTCCAGATAAGGCCTTTTGACGTTTGCAAATGAAGTGGAGGTGTTGCGGATCAGGGAATAACAAGACCAGACCCGAATTCCACTTTGGAATCCATGTCGAACCCTGTTACCTATCTGACATCAAACCGATGCCCGGTCCATCGACTAAAAACATCTCCTTCTCCGAAACAAAGGAAAAAGGGTTGAGACTTCTACCGAAATTTCGGCAAAGTCTCCCTTGAAAAATGAACTTTACCAGAATCAATCATCACTCTAAAATGGGTTTCAGACCCGTCATAGCTACAAACACATCTTAACAACATCCATTCAGTAATTTAATCTCACCCAAGTTTCAATCAAGCTTCAGGCCTACCGACATATTCAAAACCAAACTCAACAAAAATAATAATTTAATTCGTGGTTGCACCTAGGTGAAACCCTAGGCTACCTACGTACCCCTTTGTGAGGGATCAAGCCACACGTAGTTTTTATGACAAAAAGAATCACAATTCAGAAACATACATATATTGTCTAAGTAAAATCAACAATTAAATTTAGATTCATTATTAACTTCATTTTCCACAAAGCATCTAACTAAATATTTTATAAACTCCTTTCTTCCTATGATTCAAACTCAAAACCCTGTAGAAACTCACATGTACTATGCATAACTCTTTTAAAACTAACCGTTTTCTTTGAACTCAAATTACCTTTCCAAAATCATTTCTTTCCTGCAACTATACCCTATCCAATGCGTATATTGCAAAACAACATTGTCCAAACATCATAACAATGGTCACACCTATGCAAAGCACTCACCATGCACATGCTCAAGAAACCCCAAGCTGAAAACGAATCCACATATTTTCCCACTTAGATATATATATATATAAACACCCCACACCATCATCATGTACTAGGGGAAAACAATCTAACCAAGGGATTGTTTGACTAGATCACATGGAAGATTTCTCAATAACTATGTGGCTAGGGAACGAGCCGTCCCACCGGGGGACTACCACTCTTCAGCACACAATTCGGAAAATCTAGGGCCACATGTGGCCAAACCAAACCATCCCCTACGTGTGCAGACTACCACGCCAAGGGCCTACGGCACACTCGACCAAAGGTGCTCGAACCTTTACCACACGTCGAAAAATCCAATGCCACGTGCGATAAAGTGATAGTAACTGTGTGAGCCCATGTTGCGTCGATTCAGCTGCACTAAAATGGATTCAGCTGCATCCTCAACTTGTGATACTCACAAGTGCACGAGCCGTTTGGTAGTATAACATATGTAAGTGCGAGGTCGATCCCACGAGGATTGGTGATTGAATGATCCAATTTGTTTCCCCTACACAAAATAGAAATGAAAAAGAAAATAAATAAAATAAGAAAAAAAGAAATAACTCAAGCAAATAAGTTCCCAAGTTCAATTAGATTAACGGATTGATTCTAGCTAAAGTATGATTAAGCCATGGGGTTTGATCATAACCTTGTGTTCCTAATTCCCTAATTTGATCATTTTTTGTCTAACCAAAAATTAAGCATTAGGAACACATTAAGCATAGAAGAACAATTTAAACAACCAAGCATGTATCTAATCCATGTTGTCGAATGTCCAAACATACTCTTCCTCTTCATAGTTCAATTCGAATTAAAGCATGGTGTCTACTCTTAATTCAAACCAAGATAGCTAACATGCAAGTCTAAATGGTGATCAATCATTCAAACTAGCATATTAACTTATAAGCATAATGAATAAGAACAAAAACCATAATTGAAACTTGGAAACTATTTAAACTTGAATACTTAAGAAAGAATGTACATTACAAATAAAAGTAAAGTGGAACTAAGAAAACTTGAAGGAAAATTTAGTAAAATCATTTTGTTACAACAATTTACAACTTGAAAGGAAACTAAGAGAATTTGAGGGAGAGAAGGGAAGGGAGCTCTAGAGAAGTGTTTGAGAGCTCCCCCCTTGGGGTGTGATTTATGAAGCTTGAAGACTTCTCTATTTATAGGGCTAAGAGGGACGAACATCATGAAGAAATTCAACACCACCATTCCTTCTTTAATACAACCCATAACTCCCACCTCATCTTGTCTATGTTAGTGTAGTTAGAATCAATTCCATCCCATACTTCTTTTGCTGCACTCCAAGCTTTCTTCACATGGGATTATCAAAGGTGTTCAATTTGCGGCAGCATTTTGCTGCCAACCCATGTGGTTGCCTTTTGGTTGTTGAACAAAAACGAGTTTTCTGAACCAGTCTTGGTGTAGGAAGGCCTGAGGTTTCAAAATGTATCCAATGGGGCTCAAATTTGGATATGTTATACTAGACACCCATTGGAACAACTTCTATGAAGAAAGTATTCCCATCGGAGCAGTAGAAGTGTGCATTTTAGGCCTTGCAAGTTGGCTGCCGAACAGAGACTGGAATTGACTTCATTTCATTTCATTTCATTTCTTTCTTTTTGCTTTACATGCATGCACATGCTTTCTCTTTAATAGCTCCATCATGTACCAACTTGCTCCTTTAGAATTTCATAGCTGGAATGCCTCCCTACTTCACTCATTATGTTGGGTACAAAGTCAGTTATAGTTGGGGTGAGGCACATGGCAAAAAGCTGGCAGCTGCAAATCCTCCTGAGTAAGGTTGAGTGTTGGACAGGCTATATGTTCAATTGGGCTGAAATTTGGATATGTTGTACTAGACACCCATTGGAACAAGTTTCATGAAGATCTTCACCTCATCCGAGCCCCAGAGCATGCTGATCCAAGGCCACGAAGTTGACCTACGAAACTGGGCTGGCAAGGGGCTGTAGCCAAAATTAGTTTGTCTTTAAGCTCTTCTTCCATTCACCTCAATTAGGCCTTAACATGCATGGATTGCATCATTTCCTATCCAAAGCCATTATTGTTACCTAAAGCTCAATGAACTAAAAGATAAACACAAAAAGGATTAAAAGCACAAGTTTAACTCAAAAACATAACCAAATCATAAGCTAGAAGGGTACGAAATGATATACAATTATGAACTGATCAGCCCACACGCCAGAAAATCCAACGCCACGTGTGGGTTACGTAACCAGGTGTTAAGGCCCAAAAAAATCATAAGAAAGGCCCATGCATATTTTAAAGCCCAATGCACTATCATGCTATAAATAATAGCCTAGCTGATGCATACATACCGTACCAAGCAAGGCTACAATTTGACACGTGGGGGTGGTGGTACGAGTTTACCACTTTCACATGCAAACTTGTAAGAATTACAAGGTGTCACAAGCACAAGCCTATCTAGCCCGTTGCATTGTCAAGCATTATCTAACACAAAGCCCAAGCCACTGCAATACAACATAGCCCAAGCACAAACATGCGATAACATGCGATGCTAAGCAACTCCCTATTGTGTCAAATCTCGCAACAAACTTAAGTGGGCCCAAGCCATTTAAATACACGCCTGGGGCTTGCTGATTGGTTTGTGGTGTGGATGGTTACAAGTTACACAAGGCCTATTAGCCCTATTACAAGTTACACAACCAGAAAATTCCAAACTTTCCAAATCAAAACTAGACACATCAAGCTTCATTTTCCCAAAATCTCATTGCATTTGGAGCAAGGGAAGCATGCCAAAAAAATTCCCAAAATAGGCCATGCAGCAGAAACTGCACCATTTCAGTAGCTTAGTCCTAACTTTGAAATTGCACCACAAATTCATTTTTGCTTCAAATGACACAAGACCAGTCCAGCACTACCATCAAGAAGTCTATTTTCGGATGCCAAAAGCTTCAGTTCAGATTCACATATGAAAGTTTCGAAAGTACAGAGAATAACCCACAAGCTACTTTCAGACATTTTTACAAACACTTGGCATGCATTGCCCAAGTAAGCTAGTATAAACTTTGTTTATCACCAAGCTAAAACCCTAAATCAGAAGCTCAAACTCAGAGTTCAGTGCCTAAGTTACAAGTTCTGAGAGTACAAAGTAATTCAAGCTTCAAGGACAGAAAACAAGCATGCAACAAAGGCAGCAACATCAATTCATGAACATACTTCAGAAACAATGAAGGCAGAGGACACTACAATGGTTGGATGATCTTCAATTTTGGATATGTTATAAACAACACAATTTCGAGCAAATTTCGTGAAGTAAGCGCCATCATCCGAGCATCAGATATTAAAATCAAGTGCAGAAACCGAATCTGCAGAAACTCACCAGCCATGGATGAACACAGAAGCTGCAGACCCATTTTGAGGCATCAGAAAAATTCAGAAAATTCTCAAAATTTCACAGGCTTTAGTTCTCAAGCGGATGAACAACTTTCATGAAGGAAGTTTTCTGATCGGAGCTTCCTAAATGCGACTCCTGGATTGCTGAACAGTACCCACGGGTTTGGTTCTTGAAGAAGAAGCAAAAAGAAAAAAAAAAATCAGAAAACAAAGCATGTGCCAAATGAAAAGAAAAGAGAGCACCCACTTGCAAATAGCAAAATAACTTCAAAGTAAAGGGGCAACGTAATCTTGCCCACTTGAAGGCCAAGCCAGTCAAGGAAACAATGCGCCCAGCTCTCTTATGCTATCCCAAGCCCATGTCTCTCCTTCAATGCATCATGCATCAATACATGATTTTTGACAATTAATACATGCAAAATAATGTTAAGCAAGTCGGTAGCACTATTGTGAATCCAAGCGAACTCAGTGGTGCTGTTGTGAATTCAAGCAAAGTTCAGTGGTGCTAATATAAATCCAAGCAAAATTGGTGGCAGAACCGTAAATCTAATCAAAAGTCGTGGTAGAATTCGAAATCTAAGCAAAAGTGGAGGCAGAATCGTAGATTCAGGCAAGATTGGTGTCAAGAATATAAGTACATGCAAATTCAGTGGCATAATCATAAATTCAGACAAGATGGGGAAGCAATTCTTGGCGATCCGAAGCAATTTCTGCAAAACACCAAAAACAATCCAGATTGTGAAACTTAGAAAAAAAAAAAATCATCAACAATTATGCAGAAGTAAAGAATCAGTGGCATGATCGTGAAGAAAAATCATGGTACCATTGCAACAAAGGTATAGCCCAAGCCACATCGTGCAGTCATCGAAGCGAAAGTTTATGTCATTTTCACAAAATATCACTAGCACACCAATACCAAGCATACAGTTACTAAGCATGCAAGCCAATATCAAGCATACAAGCCATTGTCAAGAATGCAAGACAATACAAAAGCCATAACCATGCTAAATCGAGCATCTCTAGTCCCTCAAGCAAATGAATCTGCAAGCACTCACCAACAATAAATAGACACAGAGATTGCAGACCAACTTTGTGGCGTCAGAAGAATTCCAAAAAATTCCCAAATTTTTACAGGCTATAGTAGTCGAGCAAATGAATGACTTTCATGAAGGAAGTTTTTCGATCTGAGCATCAGAAACGTGACTTCTGTTTTGATGAACAGTAGCCACGGGTTTGGATCTTGAAGGAGAAGGAGAGAGATGAAGAAGCACGGCAGCACATGCTGAAATAATAAAAAGCAAAGAAAAGCTCCCAAATTGTTGAAGGAAGTAAGCTCCTGACCCAACCTTTTAATGTTTTATGAAGAAATTTACTATCTTTTAAGTAAACAAATAAAAGGCAGGCAATCCACTTGCGAGAAGTTGAGTATGTTTTTCCCTTCAGCACTTCCTTTTAAGGCTATTAAGTTTCGATTTCCTTACAAACTTTTTCCAAAACTACCACACTATGATTATATGGTTATATTATTATAATCATTTTTGCATTGCCCTGATTATACTTGTCACACCCTGCCAATTTCCAAGTCTGTTTATCAATTGCACTCGGTTTTGCAATTCCCCACTTTCTATTCGTCAATTGCATTCAGTTTTGCAATTCCTCACTATCTGCTTCTCAACTGCATTTCGTTTTGCAATTTCCAAATTTTTGTTTGTCAATTGCGTTCGGTTTCCAACTATCTATTTATCAAATGCATTCTTTCCCTTATCTCTTGCGTTAGCCAATTTCCACAACAATCACTTCAAATTTTGTATCGTTACTCAACATGCATTACTGTCTCATGCATACCATCAAAAGATAAATCACAAGGGTTATTTGAACCATCTCCAGTTTTAAAGGCTTTCTATTTTTAGGGCTGAATTTGATTATTTGGCCCATCTTGCTGCTACTTCATGGCCCCAATAATCAAGGGGGCTAATGTTAAGGCCCAAAAAAATCATAAGAAAGGCCCATGCATATTTTAAAGCCCAATGCACTATCATGCTATAAATAATAGCCTAGCTGATACATACATACCGTGCCAAGCAAGGCTACAATTTGACACGTGGGGGTGGTGGTACGAGTTTACCACTTTCACATGCAAACTTGTAAGAATTACAAGGTTTCACAAGCACAAGCCTATCTAGCCCGTTGCATTGTCAAACATTATCTAACACAACGCCCAAGCCACTGCAATACAACATAGCCCAAGCACAAACATGCGATAACATGCGATGCCAAGCAACTCCCTATTGTGTCAAATCTCGCAACAAGCTTAAGTGGGCCCAAGCCATTTAAATACACGCCTGGGGCTTGCTGATTGGTTTGTGGTGTGGATGGTTACAAGTTACACAAGGCCTATTAGTGGCTCCAAAATGGAGGCTTTGGGCTGGGCACCAAAGCCAAGCCCGTTTTCTTGAGTCATTAAATAGGTAAGCGCTAGAATCGACCGGTCACCAGTACTGGGCGACCGGTCGCTTTTGCACAGAATCGAAATTTCAAAACAACACTGGAGCGACCGGTCGCCTGTCACTAGTGACCAGTCGCTGAAGACTCTGCCTAAAAGAGATCGATCGCTTGCACCTGGCGACCGGTCGCCGATCGCTTTCCTGCAGCAAAACAAAAGGCCTGCGGTAAAACAAAGGCCTGCAGCAAAACAAAAGGCCTGCGGTAAGATGAAGGCCTGCGGCAAAAACAAAGGCCTGCGGTAAAACAAAGGCCTGCAGCAAAAACAAAGGCCTGCGGAAAAACAAAGGTCCTGCAGCAAAACCAACAACCCAAAATAACTCATTGGCACCTACATAGAATGAAGAGGTCATGTCATCTCAGCTGGGAGGCAAAACGACCAAAAGGAAACGACCACCTCGAAGCTAGAGAGCAGGTCGGACCACCTCGAAGCCGGAGAGCAAGTCGGACCACCTCGAAGCCGGAAAGCAAGCCGGACCACCTTGATACCGGAGTGCACGCTTGTGGGGAAGTAAGCCCGCGAGGTGTATAAAAGGTCAAGAGAAACAACCGGAAAGGGACAACCGGGGGGGAACACAACGAAAAACACCCAGAAAACCCAGAAATCTATACCAAACTTAGGCTCCTCCTGTGATCATATCCTTAAAAAAGCCTAAAATATCACCCCATCACCCATATTTTCCGGCAAGATCTTTCGTACCAACCCAAGCATGCAAATCTCTCTCTCTCTCGCTAAACTTGTGAAGACTTAGCTCCCACATCATAAGCCTTTCAAGCTAAGCATAACTCTCTAATTCTTTTACCACAGTTATTACCTTCTCTAAAAATCTACATTTTCTCAGAGTATTTTGGGGCCTGGTTTCGAACTCAGGCAAATGGACATCACAATTGTCTTCTCATGGAAGCCTAAGTACACATTGAGCTGCCATGACCAAGCGAGCTATCATGCCAAACCTATCTCTGTACAACGCTAACACATCATCCTCGACTCTTTCCAGAGAAGCCGTACACCATCCAGCAGTAGCGTACAGCATCCAAAGCTGCTGTCCATCTGTTCCATGTATTAGTACCTGAAGCCAGTCAAAAATATGGAGCTGCTGTAAGAATAACATAGTACCCCCTAGGGCTTGCTTTCCCTTCGGGATGCTCTGGGCCTAGTTCTCACTAACTCAGAAATGGGGACTTGAAGGCTTCACTCAGGACTAGCAACCATTCGGCCCAGCTAAGCCTTCCGGCAGAAAAAGACCCCCACACCAGGGAAGGTACATATGATGGTGAGATTCACAAATATATATATATATATATATATATATATATAATATAAAATAATATACCCTCCCTTAATATTCCAAAGTGCCCAAATATTTATTCATAGTATAGAAAATAAACTCTCAAAAGCATAAATTTCATAAAGACCCAAAATATCATTCAAATAATAATCAAAACTTGCTTACACATGCAATTTCCATAAAATACTTTCATAGTCGAACCCCACATCACCCAAACCATATACTTTAATAATAACCATAATAATAATAATTCCGTATTTTTTGTAATTCAAAAGTCACAGTGTAGAAGCCGAAACCAATCCAATAGCACATTTTCATAACTCCATTAAGCAAATACTAATTTCCAAACCATTCAGGTTTCCACCATCAAATTCGAATTCCAGGCTCTCACAGAAAATATTGTCATTCAACATTAAATCATCCATCATTTCACACCATCCCCACATCCCAATTATATCACAAATAAACACATACATATATACATACATTCCAATATTCCGAAAGCAATGCACATTTAAAACAATTGTCCATTCACTGCCTAATAATCATAGCCGAGTCCCAGGACTCGCTTTCACAATCATTCAGTCAAGTATCCCATAATCATATATTCCACAACTCCAAATGTTTCATAAATTTCAAATATCAATATAACATGCAATAACCACAAAATACCATAATCCACAATTAAAACTACAATAAGAGTTCATAATCCCAATAGTTAAGACAATCAAATAAACACACGCATAACATTCCATCCTCGAAAATAATGATCATTAAAACAAACATAAAGCTCACCCTGAGAGGGCTCTCCCTCTGGGGTACGCAAAGGGTGGGTACCTCCTATGAACATATCATGAACACCAAGAACATTTCAAGAACCTTTTTCAAAACTTTATGACTCTTCAAAAATCACACAAAAATCCTAAATTCATGCAAAAATCATATCCATGCTTATAATTTCAAGACTAACACAACCATGTAAACATTTCACACATGGACACACACAAGACTAACACAACCATGTAAACATTTGGTCCGTGGACACACACAAGACTAACACAATCATGTCATCTTATGCCACTTATCCCTTGGGCCCAATAGCATTTTGGGCTATTTTGTCACTTTCTTTTTAAATCATATTTAAAAGCCCAATCCAATATTTCTATATGTCAATATTAATTCCACAATTAATCTTTTAGTTATAATTTAACTATTAAACTATAATTATAGTCTTATGCAATTTGACCCGGTCGAACTATTTGACTTTGGTCAATTGCTCCAGTCAACATGTTGACTTTTTACCGTTGTCTTTGACATTTGATTATCAACCATTGACTTGTGTCTCCTTATTTCATTTATCCTCATTTGTACCTATAATCACATACTTTGGGTGTGCAGATCCGTAGGTTCCCTTCCCTTTAGCAAGGTAGTAGGTTGACTCAACTCCTCAGAGATGATATACGAATTAAATTCCACAATTTAATAAAGTTTAATTGAAACCTTTTAGGACATCCACAAACCATGGTTGTCGCCTAGCAGCAAGTCACAGTTATCCAAGCTAAATGAGACATTGTGAAATAACCTATTCAAATTGGAATGACCGTGCAATTGAATCCTTCTCTTATGTCTATACTCCTTATTCACGTTATTAGATCATGGAATCTGATTGTCAATATCCTAATGTGAATTATTTCTTTTTATATGATTATCCTAGTAAGATTTGAAGACTTCTTCTTTCAAGTCTTATCCACTACTCTACGCAAAGATTTGACCAATCATATCTTGGTGTATTCTCTCTCCTTTACTGAGATTAGAGATTCCTTGTTGTACATGCATTTGCTTCCTTGACTCTTTTGAGAATCTTGATGAGCACCTTCAAGCTATGCCTAATTTAGCATGACTGTACAGTGCCCTCAAAGATTAACAACATAGCCACAAAACATCTATGATGCCTCATGTCTAAGGATTAGTTTGCACCATTGCAATTTATGAGTTCCATCTTGACATATGAGTAAAGACTTCCATGCTGTAACTCATGTGTTGGATCGCGTTCAGTGTACTTGTTCTTCTACAAGCACCTACACACATATCGATGTGTCTCCACACTTAATGATTTGAGACCTTGCCATTCCCTACATATAGAGACGATATTGTGTGTACTGGTCTTTGCAGAATATTAACGCCCAATCAATATTCCTATGCCCATGAACATATTCAGGATTTAGGGATGATGAGAAGTCTCCATTTATGCAATCTCATTACATAGCTCTCATATCCACTTGTGTATTCCTTGGACTATGGTTGTTCTACATATTGAAAGATAATATGGGATGATTTAATGTATAAAACAACTTTTCTTGCCCATTGATAACATAATATGTCTTTTATCAAAGATGTCCTTAACTCTAACTATTACTTAATTAGTTGACTTTGGGGGCATATTTCTAACATACCAAGCTAAATAGAATTCATTTAGAGAACCTAGTCAATTTGTGTTTACAATGCAATTCGGTCCCTTTCTAACACCAATACTCTATATCATGTTGTTGGGATATGGTTAACTCATGTCAAATCTCTAACATGACATCTCCAAGTTATATGATTCACTTGGATGAAATTACAAATGTTCTTGTGTCAATTTTGATCCTATACATTGGCCAAAGATTCAACAAATCATATCTTTAGAGTATTCTCTCTTTCTACTAAGGGTAGAGATTCCTTGTTGTACATTCACATGCCTCTATGCATATGTTGAGTATCCTGAGGAACACCTATAAGTCACATCGTTTTGATACGACCATATAGTGTTCTCAAAAATAAACAACTCATACACAAGACAACTATGATGTCTCAGGTCTGAGGACTACGTTGCATTATCGCAACTTAGAATTCTTTGTTTGACACTGGTGAGCAAGACTTCCATATAAGAATTCTTGAGTTGATCGAGTTTAGTGAACTCCATCTCTATAGAGCACCTACACACATGTCTCAGTGTCTTCGCACGAATGACTTTAGACTAGTCATCCTTTCGATTGAGCAGACATAGTATGTACGAGTTTTTGTGGTTCACCATTGTCCAATTGGTGATCCTATGACCAGGAACCTTTTAGGATACGATATTTCTATGATGGAAAGTTCTCGTGAATCTAACTTCTTTAAATTGCTTTCCATTTATATCATTATCCATAGACTTGTTACTTTGTGAACATTATGTATCTTAAAGTAACATTCACGCCCCTTTGATTGTATTAAATATATTATATCCTTAGAATTTTTTCACTTTTATATTGGCTTCTATGGTATATATCTAACAGTCTCCCACTTGCACGTAAAGCCTGTTGAGGCCCAAAAATTCCATGGTTGGGCCAAAATAAATTCCTGGCCCAAAACAATATATTATTGAGAAAAGACCAGATTTGGAGCACGCAAAAATCTGTCATGCACGAGTTATACTTCACATGCCATGCCAAATAAAAATTTGTCATGCTAGAAATTGAGATTAAAATTATAAAATGCATTTTGTTGCCCAGTGAATCAACCTTAGAGGGGGGGTGAATAAGGTTAATAGCAAATTTAAATTTAAACGCAGATAAGTAAGTTGACAAGCACACTAATAAAGAGATAGGGAAAGAGAAATTCAAACTCATAGATTTATACTGGTTCAATCCTCCTGACCTACGTCCAGTCCTCAAGCACACCACTTGAGAGTTCGATCCACTATGTTGAAAAACTCCTTGCAGGTGGAGTTGAAACCTTTACAAAGCTAGAGCACACCACTCCTTCGCTCAAGGTGAAAGACACCCTTCTCACCTCACAAGGTCAAACCAACCCTTTTTTACAAGTTTGAATGGAAATCAATCTCGGAACAAAAAATAAGTCTCTCCTATTGAGAGGGATATACAATTGAAGCTCACACAATGGAAACTCTCCTTTCTGAGTAGATAATACAAAGAGAATTCGAACACTAGAACTCTTGTATGAAATTGAACAGGATTGGCTCAAGAGAAAAAGATATTCAGAGTATGATGAATGCTTGTAGGCTTGGATGAATATGTTGAGTTGTTGTTTTCTTTTTTACAAGAAATCTGCCTACGTATTTGTAGGTGTAGAAATACAGTCGTTGAAAATATAGTCATTAGGGTTACAGCTGTAATTAGGATGATAGCTGAAAATTAGGCATTAAAATTATAGCTGTTTGAAAATATATATCTGTTGAAAGAAACAGATCCGTTGAAAAAATAAATAATCAGCTTAATTCCCGTTTGCACAGTGCACAAATTAACTTATTTCCATTTTCAACATTCAAGTAAATGTCTTTCCCCTTTTACTCTAATTTATTTTTATATTACTCCATTTACTTAAGTTTACAATGTAAATAAGGAAGTACCCCCCATTTGGATTCAAATAAAAATACTAGAAAATCAAATTCTCACCAAATCAAGATATGAAAAATTGATTCTAGTGCAAAATACGATTTATGCTAAAAAGGATGGTTCATTAAGTCAAAATATACTTCATATTAAAATCTCATAAAATCAAGTTTTCTTATTTGAAGTATAAGGAATAAAAGCCGCCAAAAATTATTTTGATGAAATAAATATTTGGAAAAACATTTTTCATACTTAGCCAATATTTGATAAAACGATTATTTCATGTATGATATGAATGCATGAAGGAACCTAAGGTCAAAATAGGTAAAGAGCCTTTAGATGTTCAATTCATAAAGAGTTTTACAGGAATAACCTAACTCTTCTGTATTGAAGAAATATATGCTTGAGTGTCGGCTTCTTGCTCAGTGTTCCAAACGTCTTCCCGTATGTACATTGTTTTTGATCCATTTGGGATTACCTGCTCCTTACAACTTATCACACTTGAAATACATTAGATAAATAAGGAATAATTTGTTATCATCAAAATATGCACAACAATATTAAAAACCGTAAGGCTAACACATTTAGCTATGCAAATCCATGCCAATTATCCTATCGAGCGGCATAATTAAAAGCGTGCCAAGCGACATGCCATGCCAAGCGGGAATTATTATTTCACACCCAATCGCATTACAAGCTTAAGTGGTGTTGTTAATATTATGTTAACTCGCAATTGTAAGGGGCAATTAGTAGTATAGCAAGACAAGTACGAGGTTGTACCCACGAAGACTGAGAAGTTAAAACTAGTTATGTACTTAGATTACCAAATTCATGAAAGTAGGAGGTTATGTCCAAAACAGAATTTACAGCAAGAGTGGTTGTGATTGTTGAACAAAATATGCAAAATGAAATTGCAAACAAAAACAAGTAAACAAATGTAACAAAGAGTGGTTTTAAGAGATGGAAAACAGATTTGGAGACTAGGGCATTCGAATCACCATAACAATTCAATTCTGGGTTATAAGGAGTCAAGTAACAAGTCTAATTCATATTCAAAGATTGATTCTAGCTAAACTATGATTATGTCTGGTTCTAACCTTGTATTCCTAATTCCCTAATTTGATCATCTGTTGTCTAACCTAAATTAAGCATTAGGAACCCATTAAGCATAGAATAACAATTTAAACAACCAAGCATGTATCTAATCCCTATTGTCAAATGTCCATACATAATCTTCCTATTCATAGTTCAATTTGAATCAAAGCATGGTGTCGACTCTTGATTCAAACCAAGATAGCTAACATACAAGTTCTAATGGTGATCAATCATTCAAACAAGCATATTAACTGATAAGCATAATGAATAAAAACATGAATCATGAATCAAACTTGAAACTCCAAACTTCAAACTTATAAACCCGGAATATTCATGTTAGGTTACATCGAAGCCCTAGTTATGAAATTAGCTGCTCATACTGAAAAATAAACTTAGATAGAAATGAGAAAACATAAGGAATGCAATAAGAGTAGAAAAACCCCTTTTCTGAAGTTCTTGTGGTGTCCAAGACTTCTTCAAGTGCTTCTCCACGTCTAATACTTCTCCAAGAGCTTCCCCACGTCTAGAATGATGTATGACAGCTAGTAGGTGATTTGGAATGCGTTTGGGTGAGTGGTGATGGTTGAGAAAGAGGAAATTCGTAGGAAAATGGAAGGGAGGTTTTCTGGAGCTGTTTTGGTGATTTTGGGGCAGTTTAGAGTATTGGGTTGATTGCTGGAGTGTTTGGGATTGTGGGAATGTATGAGGATGATTTCTGGATGTGTTGATGGAATGATGGAAGTGTGGAGGATGGCTGAAGTGAATTTTTTAGCTTGAAGACTTCTCTATTTATAGGGCTAAGAGGGAGGAACATCATGATGAAATCCAACACCACCATTCCTACTTTAATACAATCCTAACTCCCACTTTATCTTGTCTATGTTAGTGTGGTTGGAATCAATCCCATCCCATACTTCTTTTGCTGCACCTCAAGCTTTCTTCACATAGGTGTTCAAAGGTGTTCAATTGTGGCTGCCTTTTGCTGCCAACCTATGTGGGTTTTCTTTTGGTTGCTGGAAATAAAAGATTCTTCTGAACCAGGCTTGGTGTAGGAAGGCCTAAGGTTTCAATATGCATCCAATAGGGCTCAAATTTGGATATGTCTTAATAGACACTCATTGGAACAACTTGTATGAAGAATACATTCCCATCTGAGCAGTACAAGTGTATGTTTTGGGCCTTGCAAGTTGACTGCCGAAAATAGACTGGAATGTATGGTGTACATTTTGATGGGCCCACGGATTGGGCTTGACTTCATCAATTGATACATTTTAGCAGTCCATCTTGCAGTTCAGAATCTTTTCTTTCCAACCACATATAAATTGGGCCAATACAAGTTGGGAGGACGAAGATAAGGCCGAAACAAATTGCTAACTCAGTCTGCTCGTTTTTGCACCATTTTGCATCTTTTCCTATCCAAAGCCACCATTGCTACCTAAGGCCCAATGAACTGAATGATAAACAGAAAAGGGATTAAAAGCACAAGTTTAACTCAATAACATAACCAAATCTTAAGCTAGAGGGGTACAAACTGATATACAATTATGAACTGATCAAGTGGGCCTAAGCCACTCAAATGCCCGGGGCTTGCTTGAGTAGGTTGTGGTATGGATGGAAATAAATTGTCATGGGGCCCATTGATGAGCCAAGAAATGGGGATCTCGGGTCGCTTGGGAGCCTTGGGACTCAAGCCCATTTCTTAGGTCCAAAAATGTGGGTAAGCACAAGAGAGAAAGTAGCCCATTGCCTCAACTAGAATAGCCCAACCAAAATAGCCCCATTGCTTCAACTAAAATAGCCCAACCAAAATAGCCCATTGCTCCAATTAGAATAAGCCAACTAAAAGGCCCAACACTTGATAAGGTTATCTCATCCATTGGATAGATCATATGGTTGTCTTAAAAGCCCATATAATTAGAATAAGAAGCAGCACAAGCTTTGGCACTCGGTTGGAAGACAAAAACCACGAAGGAGCTGGGAGGATCACATGTGCAGAACTGCTGGGAGGCTCCAGCGCAGGCAAGGGAACAAGTTCCAAGCTGAAACATCCAAAGGACCAAGGGATATTGGCGCGAAGGGAAGGATGCCATCCTTTGAACCAGCATCCATGCCCAATTTCTTTCCTTCATCAGATTTGACCATGGAAAGAGGAAGAAATAAGAGAAAGGAGATGGGTGAAAATAGAAGCCCTCCTTTGAAGCAGCCACGGGAAGAGCATTGACCTCCCAAAAATCTTTGATTTTGTGGGATTGGGCAGAGCTGATTTTTGCCACTATGAGGTAAGTCAAGAAGGAGGAGAAGAAAGGAAGAGAAAAGCTTGGCTAGATTGGAAAGAAACCATTAGGGTTTCTTGGAGAAGAACAAATCCCAGCAGCTATAAATAGGGCATCTTCTACCCAACAAAACAACCCACTCTTCAAAGAGCAAGCTTCCTCTTTTACCTGCAAACTCAGTAATTTTCGTGCTTCACTTGTCTAGTTCCCTTAGTTTCCTTTTTTCTGGTGAATTGCTACAGCTTGACAGAGTCTCTGACAAGCTGCCAGAAACTGCTAAGGTCACCCATAATTCTTCACCATCCTTCTCCCTCTTCACCAAACCTCCTTAGAACCCCTTTCTCTTTCCATTAGAACCTCTATCTCTCATAGGAACTCACAGCTCTCTCTCCTTAAGTACTAAACCCATGATAATTTTTGCTCCCATGCCATAAGCCTCTCATGCCAAGCTAGAAGATTTATCTGTAATTTGTTGCTATTTACAATGGTGAAGGAAACCAAGGAGTATCCTAAGGCTTCACTACCCTTTCGAGACATTCTTGGGGCTTGATCTTCGAACTCAGACACAAGGGGACACTTGCATCAGATTGCTCCTTGCAGTACCCCAATCCACTTGCTACTGCCAGAAGAAAAAGTCCACTACAAAGCCATCAGCCACATAATGTGTTTGCACTTAAGACGCTTATCAAGCCATAGCTGATATTTTCTAGGCTTTTGTGATCTATGCTATATCAACTTTCTTTACAACTTAGAGACGATCGACGTCTTGAGTTACCAACTCATTTATGTAAAGTCTTCTCTGAATTTTGGATGCCTGATGAGACTTGAGTTCCTTGGCTTTAGCTATTGCCCTCTTTTTTTAAGAGCATTGATCTTTCATGGTAGGAACTAATCCTACAGAGGAGATTTACTTTTCATGAAAAAAGGTGTTGACATATCAACTTCTGTTGCATCGATACGTCCTGCTCTTGGTCATGAACCATTAGTGTTACCATGTCAAAGATTATCTAGAACGACTTTCTAGAATTTATTCTTATATTATAGGAATTATGATCTATTTAGAGTTCACTCAAGTGTACACTTCCTCTTTGATGCTCTAATACTATATCTCTTCACTTATTTCGCCTTTTGTCTAGTTGTGTTCTTGTAACTCAAAAAGACATGCTTTATCAGTTGTCCAGGGTTCTGATCCTCGGATGTTACAATGTTGTCCTTAATATACGCTTGTATTAAGTGCAAATTGTTTTGTAGTATCTTGGTCATACCATATAGGCGTAATTACAACAATGCCCCCTGAAACTTTAGTCAAATCCCATTTTGCCCTCCCAAACTCAAAATGGCGCACTTTCATTCTTTGACCGAGGTTTGGTGACCCACTTTGCCCCATGTCGTCAACTCCATCCAAAAATCTATTAACTTTGATGACGTGGCATGAGTGTTTTTGTAATTTCATACACATGGATCAGTATCCACTAATTGGGTGGGTGACGTGGCAAGTGGAGCGTGCACATAGATAAAAATATAATTAAATATTCTAATAATTAAAAATAACTAAAAATTAAAATAAATCAAAAAAATTATATTCAAATAATTAAAAACCCTACCCAACACCCAATCACTCTCCAGATGCCCCAATCAATCCCCCCTCCTACCCAAGTCCATTCCCCTTCCCCAGCCGCTGCACGAAACCTCACCCACCCACCCCATCCCTCCATCATCATCTCTACACCCTTGGGCATCGACGTTTTCATCCTCATCGTGCAGCTCGAGATCGACACTTTGGTGGCCATGGCCCTCGTCATCTTGCTTGATTTGATTCATCAACCACCTTTTTTAGGGAGACCCATGAAGGCTGAAATTAATGTTTGATTTTATTGGGACTGTTGGATTTGGGCATGTTGTGATCTCTGCATTTTGTTTTTGTTTGTATAACTTTGTGTTGCTGCCTTCCACACAAAACATTCAATGGAAACTATTTAGACAATTTTATTTCTTTGGAAACTATTTAGACAATTTTATTTCTTTGTGGCACAATTTTTGGATCAAAGTAGATTGTTGGTTTGCTTATTTGTATGAATCCAATCTTTGAATCAGAATAATTTGTTAGTTTGCATATTTATGTTGGTTTGTATAAATTGTTGGACTGTTGGGTTTGGGTAGGAGATGTCGTTTGCTTCAACATTTGTTTGGATGAGGACCAAGGAGACATATAAGTTTGGTAGAGGTTAATGGGGGAAAGGGGAAGGGTGTGAGTGATGAAGGATTTTGAAGAAGGAGACCATGGTAGATTTGAGAAGGAACGGAGGCGTGGAGAAGAATTATTTATTTAGGGTTTAAGTTTTATTTATTTTTAACTAAATAATTAAGTTAATTATGGCAAACAAAAAAATTAAATTTTTATTTATTTGAATATATTTTTTCTAATTTATTTTTAATTATTAGAATATTTATTTGTATTTTTATCTATGTGGAGGTGGGTTCCACTTGCCATGTCACTCACCTAATTGGTGGATAATGATCCATGTGTACGAAATTACCAAACCACACTTGTCATCTCATCAAAGTTAACAGACTTTTAGATGGAGTTAACGGTAGGCCAAACCTCGATCAAGGGATAAAAGGGTGCCATTTTTAGTTTGGGGGCAAAGTGAGATTTGACCAGAGTTTCAGGGGGCATTAGTGTTATTAAGCCTACCATAAGTGATCGCATACTTATTGATAAATGTATGAACCTTTCATTTCCTTTCTTTTAGATTTCTTTTGAACAAGATCTCACTAGGTGAGGGCGATTCTCCTTTTGACTTTGTACGGGCTCCCACTTTTCCTTTTGGAATATAGTCATTTCTAAAATGCTTCTTCAAGATACTATTTATCTTGGATGTTATTCATCTTATATGAATAATCCAACTCTTTGATTGAAGTTCATACTTCATGTTATCATATGATTTCATTATGATCAAAAGAATTAATTTTCAACTTTCACCATTGCTACATGGTTGGTGTAGTACACCATTGATCAACTTCTTGGAACTTTAAATGTGGTGAGTTGATAAAAGGAGTTGAATTGTCACTTTGTTTGATAATTAACTTGTGGTTTACTATCATTCATTTTACTTGTTTCACAACAAGCATCTATTAACTTCTTTAATAGATTTCACATCCATTAGGTGATCTAGGATGTCCCACAAGATTTGTTTATCAAACCATAAAGTTTTATGTTTTGGGATAACAATTTCAACCCTATTACCATTCATATGGACCTAATGTTGTTTTCCTTGGGATATGACGTGAGGAGGAATTTTAATGACTTATCATAAAATATTATACTTTATTTATCTTTTGCAATAAAGCTCATCCATTAAGATGTCTTGAAGCTCTTTAACCTTTGAAGAGATTTCTTGTTCAAGCATTAACTGTTTATAACATTTAAAAGAGTGTTGATATTCTCTACGTATTTCCCTTTTCTTTGCTATCTTGAAATCCTAAATCTTTTGGATTTCAAACTAGGCTTTAGTCCAATCAAGAGCAATCATTGGTGAATGCTATAGAAAAGACAATGGACACAATCCTCACATGATTTCTATTCTAGTTCTGAACTTAGAGTGTTTGAATTTCTCAATCCTCACATGCAACTATCATAGGTAAGAATTGGAACTTTTTAAAGAACCACATATTGCTTATCTTATGAATATTATCTTGATTGTGAAATCTAAACTTTTTAGAAATCATTCTTGTTTTAGATTTATCTAATACTTTGATTCTCAAATAGAATCCCATCTCAATATAGTAAACAATAAATGTAAGAACACTTTCATACATTTATCTCATAAAGCATATAGAGGTCAATAATCATATTACCTTAATACGAATAGTCATATATAAACCAAATTAACTAGTGGTTATGTCATACAAACCATAAGGTATCTTCTAAAAGATCATTGTTCATGAGCTTCCTACTTGTTCCCTACCTCTACAGCAACATGGCCTATAATAGATCATTGTCTGTTAGACTCAAATAAGTTATAAACATCTATTTGGAGTTTTAATAGCAAAGTGAACTGTACCTTCAACTCTATTGGCCCTCAAGCTAGCTAAGTAAGCCTGGAAGTTCCTCTTCCAATGTCCAGCTTTCCCACCATGGAAACATGATCCTTTCACCCTTTTGTCTTCTTCTTGCTACTTCTTCTTGATGCCTCCCTTGGGTTTGAGAACAGGGTTCCCCTTCTTCTTCTTGTTGGCTTTGAATTTACCTTTACCTTTCTGATTAGGCTTAGCATAAGAAGTAGATCCCTTCTTAAAAACAACTATTGTCCCTTTCCCTCCTTCCTTCTTGAAGGTCTTTTTAGTAGTCACACACATATTTAGGAGCTCTGAGAGAGTGTGCTCCATCTTTCCCATATTGTAGTTTATGACAAACTGGGAGAAGGAATTGAAAAGGGACGCAAGGAAGATGTCAGTAGCCAAATTATTGTCCAATGGACTGTCAAGACTTTCCAGTTACTCAATGAGTCCAATCATCGTCAGTCTATGTTGGTGAATTGATGCTTCCTTGACCACCTTGGTTCTCAAAAGGTCACATACTGCGCTGAAATGCATGTTGTGTGTGCCTTCTTCATAAAGCTCTCGAAGATGGAATATCATGTCAGTAGCATGGATCATAAACTCATGCTGTTTTTGGAGCTCCTCGTTTATGGAATGGCCTAACAGTCATCATCCACTTGCTTGTCATACTTAGCACGCACTTCCTCTGAAGAGTCTTCACTAGGGGGCTTTATGTCCTGAGCTTGCTCTAGTACGTATGCAATCTTCCCGATAGTCATAAATATCTTGAGATTGCAGTACCATTTGGAATGTTGTGGTTTTCTAGGCAATGCTTGTTGACAGGACTCGCCCCAAATTCCTCAGAATCCGGGACGAATCCTATGATAATTTCGACATCATACCGATGCCGACTAGGGGTGTAAGTTGGATTGGAAAATCCGATTCCGACCGATTCCGGTCCGAATATTTCCAAAAAAATTCCGACTCCGATAAATCCGATATCCGAAAATGCCGAATCCGATATTTCCGATAAATGCCGAAAATTCCGCAATTCCGATCCGAAAAAATTCCAAAGCTCTCCGAACTCATTCCGATCCGATTTTTCCAAATTTTTCCGGAAAATTCCGAGTTTCTAATTATAATTCCATTATTTGTAGTATATAGGTCTTATTTTCATATCTTATTTGCTTCAGTACCATTATAGAAATATTCATATAACAAAAATGTGTTTATTTGAATGTAACAAAAATGCATATGTGTGCTTGTTATCCAAATGTACTACATATATGGTAAATGTATGTATGTATTTTTTTAAAATTTTAAACTATCTTCATTTAAACTTTTAATTATAAAATTATTTTATACATAAAACAACATAAGTATATTCATTGGAGCTTGGCAATTATAGTATTCCAATTGTCTAAAGCAAGACTAACATATTGAATGCAAGTTTAACACTCTTATTCCCCTAGTATTCCAATAGTATAGATTGTTGTGTATATGTATAATATTTAAATATAGGGTAGGCTCGGAAGACAAACAGTAAAACACATTTTTTAGTTATTTATGAAACATGCATTTTTCTTTATTGATTTATTTTATGAAAAATCCAAGTCCAACTTTAATACAAACGCCATGCCCAATTCCAACTCCAAGCCATTTTAAATTATAATCTTTTATACCCAAGCCCAAACATGCTTTTCTCCCAAGAGTCCAAGATTGACAACGCATGTTTGTTTTTTTTTTTGTTGTCGGTCTATCTCTTCTGTTCTTTTTGTCTTCTCAGTTTCTACTCCCAAAATTGGATGTGGAACAGAGTAGTTGTAGTCTCAGGACCTACTGGAGGAAAAATAGCTTCCATGAAAGCTTTCGGCCTGGCATCTCTCTGTTTCTATCTTCTTTATTCTCTCCTCCATATTGATATCCCTATTTTTGTCTCTCCTTTTTTCTCTCTCCCCCTCCCAACCTAATTATAGTTCGAAATTTCTAGTTGGTTTCAATGGGTGTTTGTGAGTTCAAATTTCTAGTTGGAAAACTGGAGAGAAAATCTTACGAAATGTAAGATAGCCTTATTTTTCAAACTTGGAGAAGAGGAGTTGTAGCTGGGGACTAATGAGGAAAAAAAGAAAGAAATAGAGTGCAGACCAAACTATAATGCCAATCAAACTATAAACTTGAAAATCAAAGTTTAACATCTTGGGAAGACCCAGACCAAGAAGAAATATCATCAAGTGTCATAGCAAAACGCCTGCATTGATATTTGAGAAACATATGAGAGCAAGAAGAGCTCTCATGCAACAGCAGCAGACATTATTTCCAATCCGATCCGGCCGAATTGCAGGCCTATGCCTAGCCCACTTACTAAAAGCGATGAGATTTTCTACCGAAATTTCAGTGGAGTCTCCCCTGAAAAATGGAAATTTCCCAAATTTTTAAACTTGACAAATACACATTTATAAATTTCATCTGACCACATGCAATATACATAATAGGCCTCCGGCCTTACAATCAACCCTAGTATGGGCGAAATAGGAGCAATCTAAAGAGTTTCAGTTTACAAACGGAAATAAAGTTCAACAGAAGATAAACGAACGAAAATTTATCCTTCATAAGCTCGGCTTGGAGTTCACGACTTGATATGGCTACCTGATTCAAGACTATCTACTGCCTGGGGGGCGCAAAACAGAAAACGTGTGAATAAACAAAAACAAAGTTTGTTATCTTTGAAAACAACATATAATAACCCCACCGTTCAGAAAAATAATACTAAAAATGACATGCATTCAAAACCGACATAGCTATGGGTATATATATAGTTTAGTCAAAACCATAGTGAAATCCATAATCTCATAATAGGTACATTATCCCCAATCCCATTCCAAAACCTTTCCCGAACTACTCTCTCAAAACGCGTGTCTGTTGGCATGTCGAGCAAGGAAGTATCCTCACTGACAAATAAGAATGAAAGGAAAGGTACATATATATATATATGACATAATATATATCTATATATATAAGTATGACCACTACCACAACTTGTACCAGGGAAACAATCCAACAGAGGGATTGTTTGACTAGTCCACATGGAAGAATCCTCAATTGACCATGTGGCCAGGGAACGAGCCGTCCAACCGGGGGACTGACCCTACCAGCACGTACAACAGAATCCTCAATACTCGTATGCATGTGACAAGTCCTACGCGAGCAGACTAACCCCGTTAAGAGTCTACGAAACACCCCGTCACGGGTGCTCAAGTTCCAACACATCCAAGTAATCCATAATTCCAAGTATCCAATCCAAGAATTTCAAATCTGGGGAGGTACATAGGGTAGTGCTAATAGTACTCAAACTAACATAAATCGCAACCCACTCACAATCCATGACCTCTTTCCAACAATCCCATGTACCACACATATTCAAATATAGATAGAAATTCTCAAGTATAGCATATGTCAATTCAATATAATCAAAAATCCGCAAAATCGAAATATACTTCCAATATATTGATAAAAATATTATATTCAGCAATTAAATATATTCCAACTCAATAATCCAAGAAATCATTATGCATATTTTCCATCCTTGAAAATATAATTATAGTTTAAAAACAAAGTCCACTCATAGATAGTCCCATGCTACTTGACCCTGAGAGGTTCTCGCTTGTTGCATACGCTGGGTCGGAGTACCTATTTAAAGACACGAGGACTGTATTAAAATAAAGCACTTCGAACGAGAACTTTAAAATAAATTCCTAATTTTCCCGGGATTCAAGTATGTGTATGTCAAATGAGAAGTTCCTAATGTCCAACTACGCGTTTCGAATGGTGGAATAACCTCGGGAGACGCTCAGTCAACTGAGTGGTCAAACTTACTAAACTTGGTCAACCAGGCCCCCAGAGCCCACGACCTCCGATTTCCGATCCGAAAGTTCCTGCAGGTTCGACAAGGTTTATTATACATGTCCAGTAAGTTTGGTCCAAATCGAACGGTCGGATCTCTCACGATCGTACAATCGGATGGTCACTATTTAACGCAAACTTTAAATCATTGAATCGAAGCATCCAGCACTCTGATTCACGATCCGCGAATTCCTACACGATCCTAGAGTTGCTTAGATCAACATATATGGAAATGGAGTCGATCCAGCGGTCCGAATATATCGAACCCGGATAATGCCTAATATGCATAATCCGATCGACAATCAAATGGTAACCAAATTCAAATTCGAGCATACTTTCTCGAGACAACATGGGGATCATTTTATGACCAAATGGATCACCCAAACAGTGCCCACACGCCCCAGCAGCGCGGGTGTCTTGAGAAATTACGGCAACCAGAAAATTCTCGAAACACCCAACAATAACTATTCCTACGTGTTCAGGATAACGAGTGCATCAACTTTTGTTCTTCGGCCATGGCCAAAAAGTGACCGAACTTGCCGGAATCTCGAGCCGAAAACCGGCCAAACTTAAAGTTGTAAATTGAGTTTCAAAACTCAAAAATCGATCCTAATCAACCCAACCATTAGCTAGAGCACATTCTGATTTTAAAAACTGAATTTCAAAATATTTACGGTTATGCCACTATGCTTCCATTGATCGTAACTTCTTTGTTACAACTCCGATTTGAGCCCATTGTCTACAAACTTATCTCGATGCGATATATGTCATGGTGCAATTCATTTCCCCAAAATCCTACTCGATTAAAAAGTGACCAAAATAACCCTAACCCAAAGGGCAAAATTGTAATTTCGTAATTTATTAAATTAATTAAGTTTAAAGAATAATTAAAATTTGGGTTAGGATGTTACACTTGTCTAGGAGTTTGGCGAATGCGGTTCTAGACATATCTATAAATACATATAACTAAGTGTTAGATTGATTTTAGATTTACCATTGACTCGAGTCTTTAAGTCAAATGGTACCTCTCACTATTTTTGTCAAACTCCATATCCCCTATGATGGAATCCGAGAGTTTTGGTTAAAACTCTTAGTGGGATGGGAGGCTCCCTATTATTCGAATCACCGCACCATAATAGGATCTAGGGATTCTACGGATAATAAAGAGAAGGCATGTTTTCCCATGCACATCTTGATGTGATTACCCATTCTGTTCCGCCTCTAGCAAATGTGAACTCCCAAATATTATTGTGAAGTCCCATTGTACTAGTTAAGTCTTAGTCCACCATGCTTGTTTAGTATATGAATCAAACATAAACCTCATCATATTAGAATGTTGGCCATGTTTGTCTCTATCTTCACAACATCCAATTTATGAAATGGATTCCTCCTAAATACAAGTACTTTTCTTTGCTCCTCTGATATCTGAGTGCAAGCCTTTACTGCAAGGGTCATGTCTATTTGGAATCTACTATGGTGGAAGGCCATGCTAAGGACATAAAAAATGCCTTTCATTTATCAACTTAATGTTATCAATTGATTTAGGGAGTTTGGGGTCTCATCTTTTAATCTTGTTTAAACACTTAACAACATATTGTCCTAGGACAACTATTACTCCACTAAACATACTAATAGTTACACTATACTCCCACAATTTAGTTTCAAAAACTCAAATCAATTTCATAAAACTATTTTATTTTCCAAAATTGGGAATATGTATTACTATTAACGAAATGCTTTTGCATTCCTTAAGAAGGGTTAAATAGTTGTCTATAGGCTCATGGATGATTATGGACTTCTAAATTTCGATTCAATATCAAGCCAAGATGTTGAATCTAGGTCTTTGGTGGGTTATTGATTTTATTACGCATTTTAACTACTTTAAAACATTCATGGTTGGTGGGCATTGGACCCAATACTATTCTTAAAGTCCCCAACTAATCTTCTTTCTCCTTTGTCTTCTTCTCGGGTTCCTAATTACATAACTAATATGGGAATAGAAGACTGAAAGCCCAATGGGCCTTGAGGGAATTACAATTTAAGAGAGATTGAAATTACATTGGAGAATGAGAGAGAAGCATGCAAGCTTCTATTTAATTTGCAAGCCCAATTGCTAATTAAACAACCTCAAAATAAAATTAGTTACAACTCATCCATTCAATCAAACCTATTCATCTAATGAATAACAGCCAATCACATGGGTCAATTTGATTTTTGGGCCTTAAGTCCATAATCATCCTTATTCCAATTATTATATCCATGTGGGTTAGTGAGAAGTGATGGGCATATTTTATATTATATATTTAACCTCATTCTTAGTATATTTTGGTTGATATTTTGGAAGAATTTTGATACTTTGAATTATGTTTCCAATATAGGACTTTCGACTTCCTCTGGAGCAAAACATAAACAAATGGACGAATTTTGGAGTAATTCCAGTTGGAGGACGTTCGTGATTCACTTAGCTTGATCGTATCAAAATTTCAGACTTTTCTACCAAGCGGTTATTTTCTGGCAATAAAATAAAGGAGCAATGCGCGGTGCTGGAATAGTGACGTCCTGGGCCTTTATTACGTTTTTGGAGCCCAAGATGACCTCGGATGGGTTCGTGGCCTTTTGGAGAAGTGTTCAGAACGTTTTTATCTTTAAAACGAGCTATCTTGGGCCTGATTTGGAGGAGATTTGAGCCTAAAACGTGGCTGGGCAGATTGTTGGCAGATTCTCCTAGTCCAATTTAGACTTTATTTCCTAGTATTATTTTATTTTAACCTAGTTTCCTTGTGGAGATTGGGCAACTGGGTTTTAGGAGGTATATAAGTTATGTTTCACATAATTTTAGGATATCTCTCTTTTGGCTTTGGAACGTGCTAGGGTTTTGGAGTTTTCACAACTTTAAGGTGTTTTCATTCTTATTCATGATGATGATATTTTCTTGGGTTTTAGTTATGATTATGCGTAACTAACTCTCTCTTTGCTAGGGTGAAGCCTTGAACCTTAGCATGAATATGTGATTTTTATTTAATTGCTTATGATTGATTGCATGCATACTTTGAATTGTTAATCACTGTTTTAAACTATCTAATTGTCTTAATGCTTGATCACCATTAGGATCTTTAGAAAAGTAATTGGATGCAATTTTGGTCGGAAGGTTCCTTGGAATTGACGATGGCTTCTTGTGGTTAATAATTGTAATTTCACTTAAGATGAACACCACGTCTTAAGGGTTGCATGGTTTTTCAAAGGGTTTTCACAAAACTTAATGAGTCTTTCATGTTCATATTTGATAAGAACGTCCGGACGGGTTGCATGTTAGATATACGTTCTATATTGGAGGTTCCAAGTAGAATATAAATTAGGAAAACCTAACCTTCAAAGTGGCATGTGCAAATCATTAGTAATTCGTAAAAATTCATAGGATTGCTAGGTGACGGTGAAACCCTAGTGCTTTTATAAATTGGTTTTTAAAACTTGCTTTTCTTCAATTTCCCAACTTTCCGATTTCTTTTATTGTTAATTTAATCTTTTCAAATTCATAAATTTCAGATCTTTGATAAAATCTATTTTTATCATTAACTAAGAGTTAGTTTAATTACAAATTAGTCAAACAATCTTTGGGGACAACGACCTTGCATGAGCATCTATACTATAATATCCTTGTATTCTTGCAAGTATTTTCAATGATTTTAACCCTCTTTGCGCAGGTACTAAAAATCCTATCAAGAAGTACGTGAAAGATGACATTACCAATTGTACCCACAAAGCATCTTTTATCTCATTTGCCAATTTCAAAAGATGAAATGGAAATGGGAGACACAAGGTACAATCTTTGGTGGTCTATGTCATAAAATGCTTTTAACTAACATGTAACATCCATATGATATATCATTTTATGAATCAAAAGACAAGATCTATAGGGAACAAGAACATTTTCATGAACATGTGATGTCTCGAGTTTGATAAACACCTTTAAGTTACATCATTTTGGTACGACGTATAGTGTTCTAAAAAACAAACAACTCATACACAAGACAACTATGATGTCTCATGTCAGAGGACTATTTTGCATTATCGCAATTTAGAATTCTTTGTTTAACACTTATGAGTAAGACTTCCATTCAAGAATTCTTAGAATTCTTGAGTTGATCGCGTTCAGTGAACTCCATCTGTATATAGCACCTACACACGTGTCTTAGTGTCTCTACACGAATGACTTGAGACTGGCCATCCTCCCAATTGAGCAAACATAGTGTGTACCAGTCTTTGTGGTTCATCATTGTCCTATTGTCGATCCTATGACATGAAACCTTTTAGGATACGATATTCCTATGATGGAAAGGTCTTGTGAATCTAACTTCTTTAGACAGCTTTCCATTTATACCCTTATCCATGAACTTGTTACTTTGTGTACATTATGTATCTTAAAGTAACATTCAAGCCCTTTTGATTGTATTAATTATATTATATCCTTATAATTTTTTCACTTTTATATTTGCTTGTAAGGCATATATCTAACAGCCCGCTATGTAATGGGCGTGGGAAGAAGGTTAATGTACTAAGGCAACCTCAACCCATAATTCAACCATACCCACCATAGGCGATTGAAGAATTTAAGGAATTGTTTTGAAGTTCGAGGTACTGGAGCTCCCTGAGTTGGAATATAGAGGATGAAATTTTTCCTTCAAGTGGATTTTGAAGCAAGTCAATACGCTAAAGACCATATATTCCCACATTTATATATAAATTTTGGCCAAATCCAGATCTGTCGTTGATGAAGGCCGTGTTTTTAGGAGTGGACTAAGGGTTTGGGTTGATGGGTTGTGCTGGGAAATAGGGGGCCGGTTCAGAATAAGGGGCTAGGGAAGGGGGAGGTTGTGGCGAGGTGGGTGACTATGTAGGTGTTGGGGCTGGGCTTGGGAGAAGAGAGGGGAACAAAGAGAGAGGTGGGGGTGTCTTGAGAAGTTGTGTGGTGGGAGGGTGGTAAGGGTTGGTTGCTGGATGAGTGATGTTGGGTGGGGTTGGAATGGTGGTGGTGAGGGTGGCTTTAGGTTGGGTGTTGGTTGTGATGTGGTCTGATGGTGTGAAGTTGGGGGAGGGGAAGGGACGACAGAGAGAGAGATGGAGGAGAGGAAGAGATTTTTTTTAATATTAATTTTTTTCCATTTTTTATATTTTTTATATCAACAAGTAATTACATTATTTAATTATTTATTTTTTATTAATATTTTAGTCTACTTAAGCAAAAAAAGTGAGGCCTGCACATGACACATCATCACTTATGGTAAAAAGACTAAAATAGTCATGCCACGTCAACAAAATTGACGGAGTTATAAATGAAGATAACGGAAGGAGGCAAAGTGGAACACAAAACCTTGGTCAAGGGGGTTAAGTGAGCCACTTTAACTTTCGGGGGGTAAATTGAGATTTGACCAAGTTTCAAGGGGTACTGCAGTAAATAAACCTATTTTCTACACTCGCAGTATTTGTCAGGTCGCTATATAATTAACTTAAATCAGTTAAACCCATCCTGCAATGCATTTCCTTGCAATTTTTTATGATGAAGTAATAGATAATTGACTAAATAAACAACCTCAAAGTTTCAAGAAAAATTTCCAAGTTTTTCTTACAATTTCCATGGTTTTTATTCATTTTTTATCGATATCGATAATTTACCGATATTTCCATCAAAATTTCCGTGTTTTGTACTATCAATATTTCCGTAACCATCAATATTTTAGACCTTGGGGAAAACTCATCCTAAAGGAAAAACAGTTATCTTTTTGGTCTCACGAAAAACAGTAATTTGTTTATGATGTTTAAGGGCATGTTTGGTATTCAACTTGAATCCAACTTTTTAAACTCAAAAACAGAATTTGAGTCCAAAACAAAGAAAACCTGTTTGGTAGCCCTATTTTTAAAAACTCGAACTCAAGAACAACTAAAAAACACCCCAATTATTAAAAACAAAAAATATCTGTTTTTTCAGTTTTTTTCTAACAACCCACAAGTTCTTACATTTTTAAGATTTGAAAACAGTTTTCAAGTTAGATACCAAACAAGTTTTTGAATCTTAAAAATAAATTTAAGAACTCCTTGTTTTTAAGAAAAATCAAAGTTTTTGAGTTCTCTATTTGAATAGGATACCAAACGACCCCTAAGATTTCCCTCCCTCCCAAAAATTGAAGACGAGAAACATCATCGTCTTGTTTTTTTCTACGACTAGCTTGCAAACCAAATTTTTTACACAAACATTGTTCCTCTACTGGACTTCCACCAAAGTTGGCAGGACAGATATGTTAGGTACCAAAAGCCAGAAAGAGCGAACTAAACGAGACAATTCTTCATTCATATCCAAAATGGCCAAAAGCATGAGACTAAAGAATACAATCAAAGTGAGATAGAACATCTAAGGAGAGCGTTACACGTGTCAATGGGCTGCTATCAATAGGGCCATACCAAGGGATCCGAAGGCCCAGTAGCAAGGGATCGTGACAAGATACCTCAACATCTTTCTGAACCAACTTTTCCAAGAATGGAGCACTTTTCGCATTTTTCAGACTCTCTGCTGCCAAGTAATAGATTGCCTTCTGGTTCTCAGGCATTCTCGACATAAACATCTAAGCTTATCAGTTCTTCCTCACTTTTTGAACAGTAGAACCGCAACTAGGGTGTGATGCTCTAGTGATTTCCAGAGTCCTCGATGCATCCCAACTTTAGAAACCTGCCAAAGTTCTCCAATAATTTCTTGTAATCCTGGGATCAAGTAATACCTTTTTCCAAGGTAATGACAATTTTCAGCCTTTCAAGTGGAATCAAAGAAGAAAACACAAGCTTAATTGCTGCTACCACCCTCTTATTTTCACTCTCAAAGATCTCTTGAATCATGTCAAATGTTTTCTGTATGAGTCTCTTTCTCATAATCCTTACCTGAAAATAGCAGATAGATGGACACTAAGAAATAATACAATACGACCTGATACAAATATCTAAGCACATAACAAGAACAAAGAACAAAATATTAACTGCTACAGAGATGTCCAAAGAGTAATAGGATTCCCTTCACAAAATGCATAAAGATAGTGGAGAACTAGGGCTTACAATTCGACTTTCTTGAATACCCTCTTGAGAAACATTAAGAGGAATATCATTCGAATCCACCAGACCCTTAACAAAGCTCAGGTATCAAGGAAACTGCAAAAGAATAATTCAATGTATTACAGCCACAAACCATATTTCCAAGCAAATAAGCATCAACCCCAAAATGTATTTTCAACATTCCAGATGGTACATCACAATTGTAGCTGACGCAATTGACTATAACATCTAAACAACTCCATTGATGATGAATAAAAAATTCTTGTTTTGATTAGAACATGTAATAACTAAAAAGAATATTAAGGTATACTTCATTTTCCAATTTAAATACAGAATAAACAGTCAACACCAGCATTGTTATACAAATTATTTTCCACATAAAGTAAATCACAAAGGAAACTTAGGGCCTGTTTGGTATTCAACTTGAATCCAACCTCTTAAACTCAAAAACAGAATTTGAGTCCAAAGCAAAGAAAACCTATTTGGCAGCCCAATTTTTTAAAACTCAAACTCAAGAACAGCTAAAGAACACCCCAATTATTAAAAACAAAAACTATCTGTTTTTTCAGTTTTTTTCTATCAACCCACAAGTTCTCAAATTTTTAAGATTTGAAAACAGTTTTCAAGTTGCATACCAAACAAGTTTTTGAATCTTCAAAATAGATTTAAGAACTCCTTGTTTTTAAGAAAAATCAAAGTTTTTGAGTTCCCTATTTGAATAGGATACCAAACGCCCCTTAATGTGCAACAGTATATGCAACAAAGAAGATCACCACTGACATGAAACCAAAACAACAAACTAAATGGAAGCTCAAATTCACATGGTTTCCAATATATCAAAACTTAGCAGCTCACCATCAAAATCATCTGAGATAAATATCCGTTTCACATACAAATGTATATTCTTTGTTCTTGCATTCACTACATCCTCATTGTTAAGAGACCCATTCCAGGAATATAAAGAACACCGCTGAACTCCACCTCACCCTGCGCAGATTTTAAAGTTAAACTCCAAATCTGCTACATTTTCTACCTCAACCAAATTATTAAAACAACTGCCAACAAGAGAGAGAGAGAGAGAGAGAGAGAGAGAGAGAGAGAGAGAGAGAGAGAGACCTCAGTGGTGAAGTGAGTGTATGCAACTGGATCCAACAACTCACTGAAAGTTTTCTTGTAAAATTCATGGTACTCATCTTTTTCAACTTCCTTTGGATTCTGCATCTGCACAAGAACAAAAGCAAAATTAATTTTAAAAAAAGGCTAATAAAATATATAACAAGAAAATACAAGCACAATTTACAAACAGACCATGCAGAATCTAAAATACACGTAAGAACAACAGATACTCTTAAACTTATAACTGAAAGGTATAGAAGAAATATAGTGTCAAGGATTAGTTTGCAATACTTTTCTGATTTTGATAAAAGTTTCTACACAGAGAGTCATATTTTGATAACAATACTTTTTTTATTATCACCTACAATGTACACTTGACATGCACCTTCAACTAATAAAGAAGTAACAGTCCAACCATTAAGGAAAAGATGACTCACATGCAGATATCCAATTCTACTAATACCTTCAAAACTTGCCATATAGAGGGAAAGGGTTTGACAAAGCAGAAAATGAAGTCCTCCCCTCAACAGTCCTTGATTTTGCTTGCCATGCATAGATGGGGAAGGAAACAAACTGCAAGTAATTCTTCACAAAACCCTGGATCTGGGCCGGCTCTGAGAATTCATACTTGTCATCCGGTTGAAAGGAGAAATATAACTTTAAGATAGTTCTCCATAAGACATCAGAGGTCTGGAAATGGGATGAAACTTAATTTAAGAAGAAGAAAAAGAGGTCTGGAAAAGAATAAAATGTCCTCTGAAAAACAGTATTATGTTATTATGAAAGAACTAGGAAAGGAATCCTGAGTGCTGTTTTGACTTGGTCCTCTGGAAATATTTATTTTTTAAGAGAGAATGAGACATGAATATAATGTTATACCTCATGAACTGAATTTTTCTACTGAGCCGGTGAACAAGTTTTCCCAATGGTCAGATGCCAAAAGATTTTCACTTCCCCCATGGATTACTCACGAAGAAAGCCAAGTTTGAACATCTCAGCTAGAAGCTCAGCTACTGAATTGAGATCACCAACACGACGAAAAGTATTCAGCATCACCTCACACAGTTCTTGATCAGGACAAATCCCATCGGATAGCATCATACAGAAAAAATATTTTGCATCAGTTATTAGACACCTTTTGCACAATCTATTAATAACAGCACTATAATCCCGAATGGAGATTTCAAATCCTTTCTCCACCATTTGATGGAAGAGCCCCACTGCCCTATGTACATCACCCTTTGCACAATGTGCTTTGATCAATGTGGTATAAGCAACTTTTGTCAAATTGATATTGCAGTCGCAAAGAGAAACCAGTAGCCTGTCAGCATCCATTAGGTCACCATATACACAAAGACCATTGATGAGAACATTATATGTAACAGGAGTAGGCTCAAGATTATGTACCAACATCTCATTGTGCAACTGAAAAGCTTTCAAGAAGTCTCGAGCTCTGCAGAAACATTTTATCAGAGTATTATACGTGATTTGGTCTGGGGTAAGGCCCTTAGCATACATGTCCTCAACTAAGTGAACAGCCTCCTGCAGCTTCCCTAGTTTGAAAAGTGCTTTAATTACTACCGTGTAAGATACATGAGTTGGCTGTACAGCATTTGCTTCCATCTCCTGAAGCAACTTAAGCATGCCATGGATGTTTCCTCGTTCAATGTTGGCATTCATAAGAGTAGTATAAGTAAATGGACTTGGGAGCAAGCCATGCAGCTTGATGGTATCCAACATCTTATGAGCCTCAACCAGTCTCCCAGTTTTGCAGAAACCATGAATAAGAGTATTGAAAGTGACAATACTAGGATTTATTCCCTTTTCAATTATTTGTTTATATAATCGTGTGGATTCTACAATGTTACCTAATTTTACATATCCATCCATCATAATATTATACAGCACAATATCCTCTGTCACATCCCTTGTTAGTAGATTATCAAAATATTTCCTTGCCTCAGATATATCCCCTTTCTCACGCAGACCTAACAGAATAGAACGGTGTACAAAGTAATTGGGAATGATTCTCTTCATGTACATTTCTCTAAATAGTTCACTTGCCCTCTGAACATCTCCTTGCTTGCATAGGCCATGAATGAGGATAGAGTATGTTATAAGATCTGGTTCCAAGCCAACAGCTTCCATCTCATACAGCAATCTCAATGCTTCTTCTACTTGTCCGCTTTTACACAAACTGCTGAGAAGTACACTGTATACAATGACACTCAACTGAAAACCCCTTGAAAGCATCTCTTTCCGCAACTTAAGGGCTTCTTCAATATTGCCAGCATGGCAGTGCCCACATATCAAAATTGTATATGTCACATGATCCGGATTCAACCCTTTAGTCAACATCTTCTGAATGATCTCGCGAGCTCCACTCATCAAACCAAGTAGATGAAACCCCTTACAAAGAATGTTGTAGGTAACTGTGTCAGGCTGTACCCCATGCGTCTCCATGTCTTTAGTGAACTCCAATGCTTCTTCCAATGAACCAGCTATACACAGCCCATGAATAAGAATATTATAACTGTACGAATCTGGAAGTAGTCCACACTTGAACATCATACAAAAAAATGACTTCGCAATATCCACAAAACCCAATTTACAAAACCTAGACATGATGGTATTGAATGAAACAACTGAAGACCCACTCTCCCCCCTTTCCACACCCATGAGGAACGAAACTGCATCTTGTAGGCCAGATTGCTCACACAGTCCATCTATAAGTATGGCAATAGTGTGGTCACTCTGATGAGTTCCACTATCTTTAATTTCATCATAAACACGCCACATAATATCTGTATGCCTTAAGTTATGCAACAGGCAGTTATAGGTTGGTGTTGAAACGTTCAAATTCAGATCTTTCATCCTAACAAGAACAGACAGAGCATCATGAATCATCTCAGATCTTGAATAAGCAAATGCCAACATATCCCACACCACACCACTCGAGTCCCAGTCCATGAATCTATGTAAGAGCAGCTCACAAAGTGAATGTGCCGAACCGGGCCCTATCACAAATCACAAGAAATCTATAAACAAAAAATTGATCAAAGATAAAGAACAAAAGCAACGAAACGATCAGGCTCCACCCATTACTCAGCCAGCCCCAATGTACCTATGAGCCTTGCCTAATCTCGGAAACCAGGCCCACAATCTATAATAAAAAGAAAGTACTTAAAAAGCCGTACCTTCCTCATCCACCATTTGCTTCACAACCAAACGCAGCTCTTTAAACAGCCTTCTCCCCGCTAATACATGAGCAACAATAAACTCTGAAACCCTGGAATGCCGAAACGCATACTCATTCCTCAAAAGGTTGAAGAAACCGAAAGCCGACTCCGGGTTCTCAATGCTCAAGCTTTCAATAATCAAATCCACCTGAGGCTTATTCAAAGTTGGGATAATGGTTTTGAAACGATGATCACCTACACAATTTCCCAAACCAAACATTCTCAAGCCGGCAATGACTTCTGAGACGGCGTTTCTAGGGTTTGGGACGACGGTGGGCTCGTCATCAAGCTTTGCTGCAGACACTGAGGGTTGAGTGAAGATAAGGGAAGAGAGGGGAGCGAGAATTCGAGATTTTTGTAATATATGTATGGGCTTCCATTTATGGATGTGATTGAGCATGGAAATGGGGACTAGGGTTTAAGCATAAAAGGGCAAGAGCCGTGTGGTTCTCACGAAAATTGGAAAGCTGAGAGAGAAAGAGAGAGACAGAGAGACAGAGAGACAGAGAGAGACGGGAGAACAGAGAGTGCTTTGATTTTGGACCAAATTCGAAGCGGGAGAACAGAGAGTGCTTTGATTTTGGACCAAATTCGAAGCTTTAGTGATGCAAACTGTGGAGGGAGGCTAGGGTTTTAGGGATTCGTTTGGCTTCCCGGCAATTTTGAAGCTTCACCGTAGGGGTGGGCATTTCAAGTTTTCAACCAACGAATCGAGCCGAACCGAATCGAAAAAGATCGGAAAAGAGTCAAGTTAGGCTCAAAATCGAACTGTACCACTTCGGATCGGTTCTAATCGAATCGAATAGATTATGTTAAGTTTACTTATTTATTTATATTCAAAATTATTAATAAGTTTAATTAATATTCATTTATATTCAAAATTATTAATAATTCTAATTAATATTCAAATAATATTAGTAACTTCAAGTATTATTTATATTTTAACCCAATTAATACCCAAATATTTTAGTTCCAATTTATTATACCCAACTAAATAACTACTTTAACTTCTTCTTTTTTCTGGTAAACTATACTCATTCTTGTTGTGCTTCTGTCTTTCTTTTTTTTCCACCTATTTCTTTCTGTTTCTCTTCATCTTTGTCTCTTTACCTCTCTCTCATTTCTACCTCTTTCTCTCTTATTTTATATCTTCTACCTGTTTTTCTCTTCTTCCTAATTTTCTATTCTTCCTATTTCTCTCTTCTTCACATTTTTATATTTTTATCATTCCAAACCGAAAATTGGGCAGAATCGAACTAGAACTTCGTAGGTCCAATATGGTTCAGATACTTTTTATAAAAAAGCCGAGCTGAATCAGACTGTGTATAAGTTCTGGTTTCAATTCTAATTCAAGGGAAAAACTGAATCAAACTACACCGTGCCCACCCCTACTAACAAGGGTCCTAAGGGGGAGTTGGGTGAAAGTTGGATAGGGGAGAAAGGGAGAGAGAGTGTAACAACCTGGTCCTAAATTAATAGTTAAATATTAAATTATTCAAGAAAAAGATAATTTTACCCCTAGGAATATTTAAATGATTTTAGAGTTGAATTTTTTTGTTTGGGGATGATTGTGGTGAAACTGTAACATCTCAGTCCGAAAAAGTAATAAAATAATTAAAATAAAAGGAAATAAATTTAAATGAGAAAATAAATTGAAATAAACAATAAAATAAAATGATTTGAATTAAATTAAGGGTTTTGAAAATTAAAATATTATTTCATATTAAAAAGGGGCAAAAAGGTCATTTTAAGTTGGGGAAGGAATTTGGAAATTCCAATAGTACCGTTGCGTAGAGAACATCGAGATGAGTCCGTAGACACGTTGTGGGCTCAAATTTGAGTTGTAACGAGAGAGATATGATCAAAATTCAAGTAGGGGCAAAATTGTAATTTTTCAAATCAGGTTTTTAAAACCAGAATTTCTCTCCCTTTCTCTCTCTCTCTCTCTCTCTCTCTCTCTCTCTCCTCCCCCATCGCGCGCAGAACCTCCCCTCCCCCGACCAAATTGTGCAGCCACCACCTCCAGAGACACTAGCCACGAGACTAGTCCCAAAACAACCGGTTTGGCCCCATTGTCCTACCCCAGCCCTTCGCCGCCACCGTCCATCCCTCCAGCCCCCGGAAAACACAAAATTTCTGGCCGGCGTTCACCCGAATTTCCAACCACTCGTTCTCCCTCCTCCGATCACCGTTTTTGACAAGTGAGGTATGGTTTCTCACTTATTTTTCAAGCTATAGTTGATGGATGGGTAGGATATGAATAATTTCTAGCCTAGTTACCTCGATTTGTAACCCTAAGTTTGGCTGGTTTTCAATTTAAAATTCCAACCACTTGCCGTCCGAATTGGACGTTGTCGTAGTTGAATGAAGTGTTCCACTCGTCAAGTAGTAGCTGTAGTCGGAAGGGTGGCCCTCAGTTTTGAAGTTTTCCGGCCACCGGTATCGCTTAGGACACCCACGCCCTGCCGGCGCATGGGCACTGTAGTGGAGGTGCATTATGTTCCAATGCGATCTCCTTGTTGTCACGAGTTCATACGTGTGCTTGGATTTCAAATCGGATATCGTTTGAATCTTGAACGAACTTCGCCTATTGTGCGTTATCTGAGTTCTATATGTTTGAACCGTCGGATCATCACCAATTTAATATATGTTGATCTAGGCACTCCTAGGATCGTATAGGATTTTGTAAATCGTGAATCGGAGTCCTGGATATTTCGACTCGATAATTTGAAGTTCAATTAAAAGATAATCGTCCGATCGTACAATCATGATCAATCCAACCGTTCGATTCGGACCAAAATTGCAGGAACTCGTAGGAACTTCCGGCTGGTAAAACGGAGGTCATGGGCCCCACGCGCTGGATGACCGAGTTTAAAGAGTTTGACCCTCGGTTGACCGTGAGTATTCTGAGGTAGTCCTACCTTCGAGGACTGCTAAAATAACTTCATTGACGAGTCTTGACCATTATTTGAGTTATGTTGATTTTATGGGTTTATGAGATTATTTAAATTGTTTTAAATTGTGGGGTTATCGGATGTAAATATTATTTGAAGTTTTTGCAATATTTGAAACGATGTAATATATGATTTTGGGATACTTGAATTATTGGTTGTGAAAGTGAGTCATGGAACTCGACTATGATTATTAAGAAGTGGGTGGACATTCGTGGTTAAGTGTATTTCATTTTCCAATTATGAAATTTTGTACATATTGAGTTTTGATTGAAAATTGATTCAATATGGGTTATTGAGGATATGGGATAAAGGCTACTATTTTTCATTAATTTACATTATTATGATTATAAATAAATTATATGGACTGGGTAGTGGTTATTTAATTAATTAATTATTATTTATTTATCTATTTAGTTATCTATTACTATTAAGATTATTAGGATAGTATCGAAATGGAAGGGTTCGTTAATTGGGTTTCGACATGAGAATGTGTTTGAAATATGGATTTGTGGAATATGGGAAATTTTATGATAAGTTTCGGAATATGGTTTTCAAACCCTCCACAGGAGTATCCCCAGTTGCCTTGAAACAGTTTTGTCATTTATGATAATGCCCCACGAGTTTAGGGGACCCCCGAACCGTGTGGTGCGAGGATTGCGGCCCAGGCTGACTAATGGTCCCCTGAGGCCTGCGAGGAATGCGGCTCGAGTCAGTTTTATGTTCCCGAGACCTACGAGGAATGCAACTCGGATTGATTTTGTGTTACCGAGACTTGCGAGGATGTGTCATATTATGTGACGATATAACGTGGAAAGGAATATAAAGGTCTTGGAATTGACGGCATATTAAAGGAATTGACAGGATATAATGGGGGTACGCCTAGGTGGAGAATGATTGGGTTTTAAGAGGTTTTAAACTATAAATTGAGGATTTTCTAAGTTTTAAGGATTTTATACAATTCACAACTAATTTCTTAAGCGATGAGTTCTTTTATAAGTAAAAGAGGAATATATATATATATATATATAACTAAAGATTTATAAATAACTTATTACATATAAATAGGAAAACGAGAAAATTATTAAAATAGCATTGACCACGTGAAATCTTAATGTCAATAACAACAACTTAACTGAAATATATATATATATAAGTGGAAGAAGTAGGTGTGGTTTGATCCCTCAGTAAGGGTACGTACATAGCCTGGGTCTCACCCGGGTGCAGCCGCGAACTAAAGATATTTCTGGAACTTAATTTAGTTGTTTAGATCTAATCTCACTTCTTTTGTTTTGTGGATGAGTTTAGCGTCGATCGTGTCGGTGGTTTTAAAGCTCGTTTGAATATTCTTTTTCCGTCGGACTAAGTGAGTGTTGTTAAGTGTGGTTGCAGCCAAGACAGGTTTGAAACCTGTTTTGGATTGTTGTATGATTTGGGTGGGGGTGAGGGGCGAGTGCTTTAAGTACTTGTGATTGTGTTGGGTTGTTAGTTCAAGTTCTTTATTTGCTTTGTTAAATCTTATTATTTGACTTAAGAGTCGCTGGTGGTAGGGGTGGGCACTCAAACCGGCAAATCGAAAATCCGAGCCGAACCAAACTGGAAAAAAACCGAGTTGACCGAAAAGTCAACAACCGGTCAAAAATCGAATCGGACCGGTTTTGGATCTGGTTTCATGTCTTCAAAAATCAGACCGAGCCGAACCAAACTGATCAAATTAAAAAATATATAATTTCAATATTTATTTATATTTAATGCTATATTTTTAATCTAATAACTAATATTTATTCAAGTTCAATTTCAAAATATTTCTCTTTTCTAACTTTAATATTTATTTTTATATGAAATTGAATAATTTGTTAATTTTCAAGTTAAAAAAAATACATTTTCAGTTGAAAATTGTATTAAAAATAATTTTAAAAAAATAATTTTTATAATCCGGTTCAACTCGAATCGAACCGAAATGGGTTCAACCCGAACCGGATAGTTTTCGAAATTTTTTTAATTAAAATCGAACCGATCCAAACTGGATGAATAGTATCAAATCAGTTCTAATTTGAGGCAAAAACCGGTCCAACCCGAACCGTGCCCACCCCTAACTGGTGGTTCTATTTTGAATTATTAAAGACCAGATGCCTAGTTTGTAAACTGCTTGAAGGGTAACTTGTGCATGCTGCCAGTTGTGGATTTTAATTGTGTTTATGACAGGTTGAAAAATCTTAGGAAAATTCCAATTTACAAAGGAGACTCTACCGAATTTTCGGCAGAAGTCAAACCCTAAAGAAACTTTGATTTCATTAGAAGGACATTTTGGTCAAGTGTGCTTGGCACCCGCCAGGTGTCGAACACGCACATGGTCCAACGCAAAAAGTGAAATTTGGGTTGGGTTCTATCAAAGAGTGTAGAGAGAGACAGAGGCAAAGAGATCAGATGGGGATTGATCAAAAGGGGAATGGGAGGTGGAAGGGGAAAGGGAGAGAGTTGCATTTTTTTTTTTTTTTTTTATAATTTTGAATTTTTTTTTAATTTTTTTATTTATCATGTTCTATTCTTTTAATATTTTTTAGGTTTCCTGGTCTATTTAATTAGATTTTGTTTGTGAAGGTTAATATAATATGCATAGAAATGAAAATAAAGGATTATTTTATGAAACATTTTGTCAAGATAAATACATTAATGATAATGAGGCAAATCTCGAAAGAATAGATAAAACAAATCGAAGTTTAATTCAATTTATTTTTACTACAAAAAAAAGTGTTTTTTTCTTTGCCAGTGGAGTATAGCTCAAGTGGTTGAGCTTTTCCAATAAAATTGGAACGATATATAGAAGAAAAAAATCATTTTAAATAATGATTGTACAAGATTTCTTATACAAACAAGGCCAATTTAAAAATCATAAACCCTAAACCACATATAAACATTTGCGTCATACTGTGAACTTTCGTGCTTACTCATAATTGAATATAAAGAGTCAGTCATTGAACAACATATGTGCAATCTAACTTCAACTACTAAAGCTTACTGGAAACAGTGTGCTTTCTGTTGAAAGTTTTTAAATACATATATGTATCAACAATAGTTTTAGTTGTTTGATATTAAAGATTTAGTAATAATTGGTGACAATCTAGACGGTTTAATTTTCTTTCCTTTAATTCAAAGTAATTTAATCTTTCACGCATTTCATTGTATATGTCCTAATCGACAAAATTAAATTTTCTTTTCGTTAATTTAATGCAGTTCAATCATTCGAGCATTTAGTAATATTTTTTGTTGAAAGTCTTTAAATTCATTTAGTAGGCAATATTGTCTTGTTGGGGAGAGTAGTTATATTTCGCCTACCCATTTGCCTCTTCCCTTGAGCATGAAAATGCTGATGTGGCAAAGCAAATAAGGTTTGCCTACTCTTTTGTCTCTTCCGTTAGAGATGCTCTTAGTAATGATATTGATAGATGGGCTATCGTTTTCTGTGCAGGCAAGAAGTATACCTCAAAAACCTATAGAAGGCTACAGTGCACAACAAGAGTAGCTCAATAAGTCAAACAGTTTCATTCATTAATAGGGATATTTTCTCTCTCTTTTTTCACATTAATTTTGTTCATGGGATTAGCCATTAAATATTTAAGGCGATCTTTATAAATCACAGGTAGGGTGCTCAATAATTTCAAAGTAGCATTTTCCCGTATAATACTTGTATTATACATGTATTTACGTATTTTTTTAAAATGCATTCCATTTTTCGTACACGTTTGACTCAGTAAAATACTTGTTTTTAAAATCAAACATACCATACACATATTATATACATATGTACGTATTCTACACGTTAATACACATGTTTTTTTAATAGAAAATTTTCAATAATACAGATAAAATTCATGTATTGCACAAGTTTTTTTCACATATTATTGAATAAAAAATAATAAATACTACAAACTAACTTTAAAAAATTGCGTATCTATTATTTTTTTATTCAATAATATGTGAAAAATCTCAAAGTTTAAGCAACTTAAAGCATAACAAAAGAGGAAATGGCAGCACACCATTATGCATGAAACACACATTTCACCAACCAACTTAAAGCATAACTCTTCTTTATACCTCAGCTTCAATAACTCTCTTCCTATAAATCTCAGCTCACTTTAACATATCCATCTTTTTTTAAAAAATTGGAGTGATAATTTAAAGGCTTATTTACTGTAGTGCCCCCTGAAACTTTGGTCAAATCTCACTTTACCTCCTAAAAGTTAAAATGACCCAGAATACCCCCTTGACCAAAGTTTGGTGGTTCACTTTGCCCCCCACTATTAACTTTGTTAAAAATTCTATTAAAGACGCTGAAGTGGCACAAATAAGACTCACTCTTTTGTTGAAATATATACCATGTAAGTGCCACATGTAAAAAAACAATAAAATATTTTATTTTAAAAAAATTAGAAAATTACATTACTTCTCTCACCCCTTTCTCTTCTCTCCCCCTCATTCTTTCTCTGTACTCCGTCCCCCCACCAACCCACTTGGGGTAGCTATCACTGCCCCACCCCCTCTCAACCAGCTCCTCCCTTCCATCTAACTAGCTTCGCAGCCCAAAATTCCTCATAACCACTCATTCCCCAACCAAACCCACCTCCAAAATCTCAACTTCCTATTGAAATTTTCTTGCCTAATAGAACCCAAAACTTCAAATATTTTCTGAACCATAAAACAAAACAAAATTTAATTTATAAACAAAAGGAGTGCCCCAGCTCTCTTTGTTTTGATTTCTTGAATGGGTTTGGGTATTATCCCTCTTGATTTGTATGATGTTTGAATGGGTTTGACTTTCGATTTGGGGCTGTGCTTTGCTGCTTAAAATTCAAGCACAGAATTTCAGTAATTAAAATTCAACCACATGAAGTTCTTTAATGGCATGTGCTTTGCTGCTTATCTTTACCATTAATGTTTACCAAAAAAAAAAGAAATCTTTACAACTAACCTATCAAATAGAGAGAGGAGGTCGGGACTCGAGTAGAGAGAAAAGGAGGGAGAGAGAAGAGAGAAGTAATGTGATTTTTTTTTTTTTTTTTCTATTTGTTAAAATTTTTAAATAAAATATTTTATTGTTTTTTTACATGTGGCACTTAGGTGACATGTATTTCAACAAAAGAGTGGGTCCTATTTGTGCCACATCAGTGTCTTTAACAAAAATTTTAACAGAGTTAACAGTGAGGGTAAAGTGAACCAAAACCTTGGTCAATGGGGTATTCTGAGTCATTTTAACTTTCAGGGGGTAAAGTGAGATTTGACCAAAGTTTCTGGGGCCAATATAGTAAATAAGCCTAACATAAACTACAAGGAGGAGGGGGTTTCTCACATACACAATACTAAGGTGCCATGAGGTTCGAATCAGAGACCACTGGTCTGCAAGTCAAGACCCTTTTTCAATGGGCTAGACATGTTGGCACATAAGTTATATTAAGGTTAGCTTTCCTTTTCCTCTGCAACATGTCTAGAGCCAATGTAAGAAGTTTTGTACATCTGTAGAAGAACAAAGTTCAGCCACCGGAGAAATCGCGAAAAAATCAAGTAGTTTGACAAAAAACCACCACCGTTCGTTCTCCCTCATCCGACCACTGATTCCGACGAGTGAGGTATGGACTTTCATTTACTCTTCGAGCTCTAGCTGATGGTTGGGTAGGATTGGAACGATTTCAAGCTTAAGTAGATCAAATCTCAAATTGAATTTTGGCCAATTTTCAAATTGAAATTTTGGCCACTTCTTGCCATTTTTCAGGGTAGGTCCAAGAACAAAAGTGGCTCCAATCTATGTACTGAACATGTGGTAGAAATCTTGGCCCTCGATTTGGAGATTTTCTGGCAAACGGTATCGCTTAGGACACCCACGCACTGCTGATGCGTGGTTACTGTAGCAGAGGGGCATTATGTCCCGATGCGATCCCCTAGTTGTTACGAGCACTTAGGTGTGTTCGGGTTTCAATTCAGATACCATTTGAACCTTGAATGAATTTCGCCTATTGTGCGATTTCCGAGTTCGATATATTTGGACCGTTGGATCGAACTCAAACTAATGTATGTTGTACCTCGTATTTCTAGGATTGTATAGGATTCGGCAGATTGTGAATCAGAGTCTCGGATACTCCGAAATCGCGAACCCTAGGGTTAAATAAACCGTAACTGTCCGATCGTGATCAATCTGACCGTCCAATTTGGACCAAACTTGCAGTGTATGGTTATTAAAATATGTAGAACCTATAGAAACTCTCGGATTGATAATTGGAGGTCGTGGACCCCACGAGATCCTGGATTGACCAATATGAAAATTTATCGCTTATCGAGTCTCGGGTCTTTTCAGACTGCTTTGATCATTGGAAATGCTTAAGTGGGCATAGGAATGATCTTAAACTAGATGCACATATTTTTAGAAGCCGGGGGTCAGGGTTTTGGAATAAATGATTATGTTGAGCTATGTTATTAATTAAATATTTGTAATTGTTTAAATAGGTGCTTGGGCTCCATTGGACTCGCAGGAGGGACCCTCGAAGGGTCAAGCTAGCTCGGACGCTCAGTGAGTGGACTTTCATTTTATAAATGATTTTATGCAATTAATTTTCGTTATTTGATCTTGAATAAGTTATTATTGACTATGGCTTTCCAAGCATGTTTAATTGGAATTAAATGTTTTATTTATATGCTGCTATGTTGGAAATGAGAAGGGCTTGGAAAGTAGGAAATGAGGTGATTACCGGATTGAGTGGTTTGATGAGAAATAAAAATTATAGTTGTAAAGAATGGCAGCATAATTTAAAGATAATTAAGAAATAGTTTTATAATCATTAATCTTTTTTCGAAATATATTTATTTTAAAAACCACCATAGGTACCCAAGGTTGCCTTTGGATTGAATAGTTGCCTCGGATAATGTGTTGCCTTCGGAATAAACTATTGCCTAATGCAGATTAGGCTAACTAAATGTCCCCTGGATCTTGCGAGGATTGCGGCTCGGGTCGACCTAGTGTTACCGAGACATGCGAGGATGTGTCACAAATGTGACACGAGGAATTGATGGTTTAATGTTGGAATTGACGGATATATAATGGGTAAACCTAGGTGAAAGAAAATCTTTATTTCTTTTTAATATTTAAACTGGTTTGATGATTCCTGTGAGCGTGTGATTTCTATATAGATATAAATATGCATGTTTGTTTTCTGTACGAATATAGTATGCAACTTAATTGAGTTTTCTAATTGATTTTACAGTGGAGTTAGTATGTTCATATGCTCTTTTCTAAAATTTTATTTTTGGTCCACTCATATTTTTCAATGTTTTGCGCCCCCAAGCACTAGACGTGCACCAAAGCGCCACCACAGGACAGACTCCACACTCCGCTCCGTCCTTTCCTTTCCTTTGTAGGATTTCTATTGCAATCAAATTGTTTTATTGTAAACTTCTGAAGTAGTCACTCTGATATTGCCCTAGGATTACAGTAAGGTTTGAGGCCATTTAGTTTTGTTGATGGAATGCTGGAATTTATGTTGATGCATGCTGAATGGTTGGGATATAAATTTATATTTATGCTTGTTTGACAGGTGAAAATTTTGGGGAAATGATCAACTTACAGGGGAGACTGTCGAATTTTCGGCAGAAGTCGAACCTAAAGAAAATTGGGGTTTTTAGTTAGAAGGGCAATTTGGTCATTTGTGCCCGGCACCCGCCAAGTGTCGGACAAGCACAGGATTCGGCTCGGATTCCAAAGTGGAATTTTGGTTGGGTCCTGTCAACTGAAATTAAGTTGCAAGAAAGTAAGCTTACACTAGGAAAATGAAGAACTTAGATAATCTAAAGTGCTTGAAAGATAAAATCCTGGACGAGGAATTGAAAAGTGTAGGATAAAAATATAGGTTTTGTGTGTTGAGTCGAAGGTCCTTTCCTCTTCTTCTAAGGAGCTATTTATAGAGCTTTCTTTAGTTCATGGGTTTGGTCATTAAATGGCCCCAACTAACTTTCCTTGAAAAATCATTCCAAGATATCTTCCGGAGCTCTAGGCATTTAATGAGAGCTTCCCAACCACCACCAACCCATCTGGTTGGTCAATGGAATGGTATTTGGAATTGTGAAACTCTTCTCTTGATTTGGAATGCAATAAGTCTTGGTAGGTTGGCTATGAGTCTTCCCATCTTTGAATTCCACCACTTGCAAGGAGACTTCTGCTAGATTTTCTGATTTAACTTCTTGGGTTGGGTTTGGACTTTTGAGTGTATGATCCAACCTCCAGTGAGACATCATGCACTTGGAGTTTCTGCCTTGATTGAGAATCCCATCAATGTTGGGGTGACATGAGAACCCGATGTTATGGCCAAGAAATTACTATATCCTTTATATATATTAATCACCAAGCATGACAACATTTACATATATAATAATTATATATTTATGTAGGCCATTTCATGGCCTTTACTAACGCCCAAACCATTATATATAAATATAAATAATCATTTATCAACTTTCGTTATTTGAACATAACCAACCAAACAAAGTAGCTTTGTTGCTAATTGTTTACCTATTTTTGCCTCTTAGCAGTCACTCATGATCATATACATATATATTATAGTATTATCATAATTTGACAACATGTATGTTTTGTTAGATGTTTAACCCCATCAGACCCTGAGGCCTAATCCAAAATTGAGCCTCTCACAAGGAGAGAAAGGTTAAGATTTTTCTATCTTGAGCGGCGGCTAGGGTTTGCAGTGTATACACCTTCGTTTAATGTAGGGTTTGCGTGGGTCACAAGATCTCGACGATGCAAGCTCGATGGAGGAACTGGAAAACCTTTTTGGGACGAATCTTTGTCTTTTTGAGAAGGAAAGGAAGGGAATCCAAATTGAGGAAGAGGAATGTGGGGACTTGTGGAAGACAGTTGACTTTGGTGGCTAGGGTTCTTACTAGCAAAGCCGTAAACCAGGATAGTTTCATTGGCGTATTTTCGCAGTTATGGAGATGACTGAATGATGTATCTATTAAGGAGATAGGGAATCGCTGATTTTTTGTGAGGTTTTGCAATAAGAAGGATAAGTTAAGGGTTTTGGATATGGAACCTTGGACTTTTCGTGATAGTTTGGTGGTTCTAGCTGATGTGCGTCCAGGACTTGATACTAGAGGTGGAATTCCATCACAGTACAATCTGGATCCAATTGCATGGCATCCCTCCTTTTAGTATTACTACGATGGTGGCACGGAAAATTGGATCTCTTGTTGGGAAGGTTTTGGAGGTTGATCAGGCTGATGGTGAAGAGTGTATAGGGCGTTTCTTATGAGTCTGTACTCAATTAGACGTGGATCAACCTCTGATGCAAGGTGCTTTTTTCCAATTTCCTGATGATAGAGATAAGTGGGTTAATTTTCAGTATGAAGTTCTACCAGAATACTGTTTTGTCTATGGGCATTTGGGACATCCAAGCAGTATCTGTATGGAAAAATTAGAGGCTGTTAGGACCTCGCAGAGAGCAAGGTAGAGGTTTTGCTCAATTTTTCCGGGCTTGAGGCGGTGGAGGATTTGTGTGGCTGACATTTACGCTTTGGGGAAGGTAATGTTTCAAGGGGGAATAATAGTACAAGCACAAGGGTTAGATGGCGTCAGGAGCGATCTAGTCACTTGGGAAAGCCTCGGAATCTACAGCAGGTAGGGCGCTAAAGGGATGTGGTTGGTGCATATAGGCCTAGGGGTTGGAGATGGAAGACACTGCTACCTCCCCAACCACAGATAACAAGTTGTGGTCCAAGGATGGAACAAGCAATATAGTATCCAGATGTAGGCAAGTAGAGAGAGATAGAGAGCCCTCCCCAACCACAGGGGAGGGGTACCATTAGCATTATACACCACTGACGGAGTGGATAATTTGCGACTAATAAGTTGGCCATGATCACATGTCATGTGATCCGTAGAACTCGAGTCAATAATCCATGCCAATTTTTGAGAGGACATATGAAAAGTAGAACTTTTGGTGGTGGCGATAGAAGCACAAGTCCAGGTAGCCGGGGTATTGGAGTTTAGTAAGTAATTTTTTTAAATTTTTTTTTTTTTTAAATTTAATTTTTTTTCAGCACAAAGATTTCATTACAACAATTGAAAACTATAAAGAGAAACTAAGAGAATTTGAGGGAGAGAAGGGAGGGGAGCTCTAGAGAAGTGTTTGAGAGCTCCCCCCTTTGGGGGTGTTTTATGAAGCTTGAAGACTTCTCTATTTATAGGGCTAAGAGGGAGGAACATCATGATGAAATCCAACACCACCATTCCTCTTTTAATACAATCTATCACTCCTACTTCATCTTGTCTATGTTAGTGTGGTTGGAATCAATTCTATCCCATACTTCTTTTGCTGCACCTCAAGCTTTCTTCACATGGGATTTCAAAGGTGTTCAATTGTGGCTGCCTTTTGATGCCAACCCATGTGGGTTTTCTTTTGGTTGCTGGAAAAAACGATTCTTCTAAACCATGCTTGGTGTAGGAAGGCCTGAGGTTTCAATATGTATCCAATGAGGCTCAAATTTGGATATGTCATAATAGACACCCATTGGAACAACTTTTATGAAGAATGTATTCCCATCTGAGCAGTACAAGTGTACGTTTTGGGCATTGCAAGTTGACTACCGAAAATAGACTGGAATTAACTTCATTGCAGTCAGCTTGTAGGCTTGTTTTGGGCTTGATCTTCCCTCCTAAAAAATCTGGAAAAATCTAGATCTTCAAACCCTTTGAATTATCGTTCCAAGCATATGCAGCCCAACTCAAGCAAAAATCGGAAAGACTTTCAAATGTCATTTTTGGCCCAGTAACGCAGATGCTGCCAAATTTGACCTTAAGCTGCCAAAACTTGCATAACTTCCTCTAGGAGACTCGGAATCATGAACCGTAAAATGCTCCAAAAACTAGACTTCTGCATCTTTCCAATGATATAGGCCTCAGCGTCTGGTTCATCCTGAGAAAGTACAGTCCAATTCGTGAAGTTGACTGATCTGCAGACACCGTTTTGAGCTAACTTGTCTCCAAAATGCATTTAATGAGTCTCAAGCTTATTACACTGAAACAAACACAAAATTTATTAAAAGCACAAATTTAACTCAAAAACATAATCAAATCATAAGTTATAAAGGTACAAAATGATATATAAATATGCACCGATTAGTCAACAGGATTGACCGCATGCTTTTGTGAGACTGTAATAAGGGAGAGAATCATAAAAGGTCCTGACATCGCAATGGAAGTAAGATGTGACATGAGAATGTGATGAATTTGATTGGAAGAATGTGATTTGAGAAATATTATATATGAATTTGATGTAGGAATTTGATTTAAGAGGTATGTATATAAGATTTGAGGGTATGTGTTTAAGGATTTTGATAAGAGGATTTGAGGATTTTAGATTTGAGGGATTTGATTTTGAGGAATTTAAATATAAGGAATTTGATTTAGGGTTTTGGATTTGAATATGAGAAATTTGATATGAAGGTTTAGAGACAACCTATGATTGATTGCTTTGATACCATGCTAAAATATGAATATGGTTTGAATACTTTAGGTTAAGTTTTATTCTTCTCCATAAGAGCATCTACAATGGGCTCCCTAAATCACCTCATTGGACAAATTTTAGGGAGGCATTGTAAAAATGCAACTCCAACCATGCTCCCTATCCACCTCCTAAAATAGGGAGTCCTCTAGGAGCTCCTAAATCTGAGGAGAGAGAAAGGACTCCTAGTAGCTCCCTATAATTTAATGTTGCCTTATTTAATAAGTATTTCAAACTTTTATTTAATGCTAACTATTTTTTATTTTATTTTATAATAGAGATGGACCAATCGAAAAAGAGTTATAGCATTTATGACTCTCCAAATTAGGGAGTATGGTTGGAGTTGAAATTTTTTAGAGAGCTCCTAAAATAGCTTTCTTATATTTTTAGCTAAATTTTAGCTAAGAAATAGAGAGCATCATTGCGGATACTCTAAGAGCATTCACAATGGGCTCCCTAAACCATCTCCTTAGACAAATTTTAGGGAGGATTTGGAAAAATGTAATTCCAACCATGCTCTCTTTTCACCTCCTAAAATAGGGAGTCCTCTAGGAGCTCCTAAATCTGAGGAGAGAGAAAACACTCCTAATGGCTTCCTATAATTTAATGCTGCTTTATTTTATGAGTATTTTAAACCTTTAATTAATACCTAACTATTTTTCATATTATTTTTTAATAGAGATTGACCAATTAAAAAAGAGCGATAGCATTATGACTCTCTAAACTAGAGAGCATGATTAGAGTTTAAATTTTATAAAGAGCTCTTAAAATAGCTTTTATATGTTTTTAGCTAAATTTTAACTAAAAAATAGAGAGCATGATTGTGGATGCTCTAAGGAGGTATATATGAGTTTACATGAGTGCTTTACAAGGTAATAAATACAGTAATCAATTAGGATAGTATCTCCTAATTATACAGTAATTTGTCAATTACATAAAATAAAAAAGTAAATCTCTTAATTAATCAAGGAAATAAATCTCCTTGATTAATTAGGAGACTCACGTCAACAGAAGACACTCTCTCTCTCAAAAACCAAAGACTTAAAATTGGAATGAAAATTCACGACTTACAGCCAGCGCCGACAATATAAAGCAGACGTAGGAGCTTTGGGGCCAGGGGACCCGCTAATTCTTCTCCACTCATTTCTCTTCTCTTCAGATTTTTTTGTGCGAGAAGTTGAGAACTAAGAAAGATCACGACTTGTTTTTGGTCCAAAACTGAAATGGGTCGGATCATATCGAACTCGGCCAGAACCCTATACTTTATATTACAAATGTTGGGCCAAATTAGCAGAAAAAACTTATCTTTTGAGACTCAGAATTAGAATGCAGAGAATTGGAGGAGAGCTGAAAATGGCGAAGGAAGCTGAAAGTTGAACGTTGCTATTATTTTCTGGGCATAGGTAATTTCTACTTCTTCTTCTTTTTATTGTGGTTGTAAAGAAGTTGTTTTGTGTTTAAGCTGTATTTATGAATTTGATGTGTAGGTGCAGCTGAAAGACTAATTGTTGATGCGGCGGTTGAACTTGTATCCCATGGGCATAAAGTTCACGTTTTCACTGCACACCATGACAAAAATCGATGCTTTGAGGAGACCATTTCTGGTGTGTGTGCTTTCTCTATTTCAATTTCATGTTTGATATTATGGATTCATGGTTTCTGTGTAAAATAGTAGTGGGGTTTACTTGAGGTTGGATTGTGTATGGTGCAAAACATCGAACAAGTACAAGAGTAACTCTGTTTTTTCTTTTTCTTCAGCCATAAAAACTAATGGCACTGTAAAATTTTTCCTTTTCTTATCATGCTGTCTTTTTTCATATGTAAGTTTGTTTAAAGTTTAATGAAGGATTTACATGATGACCCATTTTACAATAAAATGTTGAAAATGATAGTTTCGGGTCGTCTTGGTGTGTGTAGTCGGAGAGATACAGGATTAGAAACACAGACCTGCTATAGGAATTTCATCAAACATGGTACTACATAGATAATGGATGCTACACCGTGGGATTGGAAGATAGTTTATACATAATTAGAACAAACATATCAAATTTTCTTTTCTTTCCTTTCCTTATTTCTCAGTTTCGCGGTGATCAACCGTCATTTAAAATCAGTGCATTGTTCGATGTTTTAATGTCATTCGGTTTCCCAGTATCTTTCCTGTTACTGTATATGATGCTTTCCTACCCCTATGTATACTATCGTCTTCATGCTTTGTGTGCATTTCTGCGGTGCCTTTTTGTTGCTCTCTGCATGCTGGTCCTGTGGCATCATTTGATGTAATACTAGCAGATCAGGTTTCTGTTGTAATCCCAATGCTAAAGCTTAAGAAGACAACAAAGGTATTTGCACCTATTTGATATCATAGTTGTTTAATATGTTACATCTTTATGAACAGGTTTTGTTTTATTGTCTTTCCAGATTTATTGCTAGCTCAACACACACACACACACACACTATTTTGAGGAGGATATTTAGGAAACCTTTAGACTTCATAGAAGAAATGACAACTGGTCTGATTCCATATCTTGGCTTTGTCATATTTATCTGATGTGTCTTGTGCACCTTTTTAGTGTTCTTTTGCAGTGATCATACTACTATTTCTCACTGATTTTTTTTAAAAAATTAAGTACGGCTGCAGGAATGGCAAATAAGATTCTTGTTTACAGCAAATTCACAGCATCTATGTTTGCAAAGACATTTAAGAATCTTAATGCATGAAGAATTCAGCCAGTTGTTCTTTACCCAGCTGTCAATGTGAATCAGTTGATGAACCCACCAATTCGTATAAGTAACGAAAATGTTTGTATATGGTTTACAGTTTCCTTGATGATTTTCATTTCCGAATTTTATGTGGTAGCTTACCATTGTTTTCCTGCTTTGATATTTTCCTTCTCGTAGGATAAATTTTCTGTCGATAAACAGTTTTGAGAGGAAAAAGAATAGACTTGGAAATTTCTGCTTTCGCTATGCTTCGTACCCTTGAAAGAGATGTGTTTCAACTTCCTAATCTAACTGAAACTTCCCTGACAATTGCCGGCAGGTTCCTATCACTGAGTAATCTTTTAATCTCACTAATAGACATGTTATACTAAGTTATAGGAATATGCGTGTTCCTTCTTTACTATATAACCTTGTCGAAAGACCATTTGATATTAATAGACCATCAATAACCAAGCAGACGCATGCAATAATCACCTGGTTGTGAGATTAAGCTTTTCCCTTTAGGTTCATTTGTGTGTTGAAAGCTTCGTTTGTTTTTTTCTCTCAAACGTTACTGACGGTTTGCGCAAGAGACTCTAGAAGCTATGACATCTAGGTACTATACAAGGCGAGATGGGTCTTAAGCTCAACCACCTCTGCTGTCAAAGCAATCACCTGACTATTTGACTGCGACAATGAAGGGGCTCTAGGTTCCCGCCGCCGGGCATTCCCCATCCCTCAACAATATGTCCCTGGCCTCCTCCCAAAAGTCTGATCCAAGGTCTCCGTCAGGATTTGAAACTTGCATCTTGTGGAGGATCCACAGACTCGAGTGGAGTATTGGGAGGAAGTTGGGAGGCAGACTCCTGAAGAACCAACTGGCTCTTCTCCATCATCGTCGCCTATTTAACATAACATAAAATATTAATTAAAACATTCATATAATAACCATGAAACTTGAATGCGTAAGATAATAATTAAAATTAAAGAATACTTACATGAAGGGACTCGACCAACTCATTCCCAGGTCGAACATAAACGTTGCCAAAGACGTCGATCTTCGGGAATTTAGACCCCTCCTGAATTGAACAAAAGAAGAAAAATGTAAGAAAAAAACAAATTAATATTAATGAGATATTAAAAATTGAATATAAACAACTTTATTATTACCCGCTGCCGCGCCTCCATCTTATATGAGAAGAGCCTGGAACCTGAATGGTGAAGAAGAGTCTTCTTGTCCCTATTGCCCTTATTTGCTTTCGCCTTCTTCTGTAATACAAAAATTAAACGTATTAGTTGAAATTGAAATGAAATATAAAAAATTAAATAAACATTAGTAAGAAACGTGTAATAATTTTCAACTTAATATAAAAAAATACCACATAACCGAGCTCCTGAAAATGACCGCAGAGCCACGCCCAACTATCCTCCCGCCCCTCAAGCTCCTTCGGGCAACCCTCCTGAAGAGCGACCTGCAGATCATCAAATGCCTGAAAATGGTGGTGTAGGTCGCACTTCCACTGACTGTACCTCTTAGCAAAGAGTCTGTTGACATACGCCAACGACTTGTCGTTGAGGTCCTCCAAATTGTAGTACGTCTGCAATAAATTGATTACATACATTAAGTAATAGAAATATATAAAGTTTGAAGGAAAAACAATTAAAAGGTAGGATACATACTGACAACTGTCCGCGCACCTCCGTCCTCATCTCATCAGGCATGACCTTCCAAGACTTCCATTTCATCGGGCAATGGGTCCGAACGACGTAACCAATGTCGTGGGCCAATAAGCTATGTTGTTCCGCCGTTGATGCAGCTTGACGTCGTTCGTCGTATACAATGTTGATACGACTGTTGGTCACCCGAGTGACCATCGCCGTTTTCAACTGGCGACAAGGTCCCCGGGTGTTCTTCTTGACTGCAAAGAAATATAAACTTGACGTTAAATAACAAATCTTACTAAAATCTTGGTCCAAAACAACTGGAGGTCAAGGAAATATTTACCTGGTTGTGATCCCGACGCAACAGTAGCGGATGTCGATGTTGTGTCAATCGTGTTGGGGGGGCGGTGACGACGCCTAGCGCTAACAGGTTGTGCCACTGGTGACGCTGATGATGCCGACGCATGAGAGACCCTGGGACCAACCGACAAGTGGTCCATCTGTGATGGAGCACTGGCAGCTATCGGCTGAGCCGGGGGAGGTGAACTCTGTGCAATCGTCACCGCCTTATGACTTCTAATAATGTTTGACATCTGCACAACTGAACAAGCATCCAAAGTTTAAAACATAGTTACTCTAATAGGAAGTAATCAAACATATATATATATATATATATATATATATATATATATTTATTTATTTATTTTTATTTTACCAGTGTGTTTGCTAAGTCATGGACAAAGTAATCAAACAAATAGGAACTCATTCAAGAAAACAAAATCCATGTGCATTGATTTTCGTCGCAAAAGAAAAACAAAATCCATGTAATTACTCAAGGCTCATGAAAACAAACAGAAAATTACAGAGATATGTGCATGTGCACCATACAAAGAATCACGAGCATGATATAAAATCAACTCAATCATCAACCAAATAAACCAATGTACACAGAAATTTTCTTTAAACTGATGCAAGCCAAGGGTGCAGTACTAAATTAAACAAATTTGCATTATTGATTAGCTCAAAACATTATCAACTTCAGCATGCTATTGTAATAAAAATCTCTATCCCCAAACTACTTAAACAATCTCTCAATTCACAAGCAAAACCATGTTCAACCAACCCCAGTAGCATGCTGAAGTTGATAATTACATGGTTGTGACCCCGACGCACCAGTAGCAGATGTCGATGTTGTGTTGGTCGTGTTGAGGGGGCGGTGACGACGCCTGGCGCTAACAGGTTGCGTCACTGATGACGCTGATGACGCCGGCGCATGGGAGACCCCAGGACCAACCGGCAAGTGGTCCATCTGTGCTGGAGCAGTGGCAGCTGCCGGCTGAGCCGGGGGAGGCGAACTCTGTGCAATCGTCACCGCCTTACAACTTCTAATAAGATTTGACATCTGCACAACTGAACAAGCATCCAAAGTTTAAAACATAGTTACTCTAATATGAGGTCCAAAACCATTTAAACATTTTTATTTTTTTTACCAGTGTGTTTGCTAGGTCATGGACAAAGTAATCAAACAAATAGGAACTCATTCAAGAAAACAAAATGCATGTGCATTGATTTTCCTCGCAAAAGAAAAACAAAATCCATGTAATTACTCAAGGCACATGAAGACAAACAGAAAATTACAGAGATATGTGCATGTGCACTGTACAAAGAATCACGAGCATGATATAAAATCAACTCAATCATCAGCAACCAAATAAACCAATGTACACAGAAATTTTCTTTAAACTAATGCAAGCCAAGGGTGCAGTATTAAATTAAACAAAGTTGCATTATTGATTAGCTCAGAACATTATCAACTTCAGCATGTTATTGTAATAAAAATCTCTATCCCAAACTACTTAAACAATCTCTCAATTCACAGGCAAAACCATGTTCAACCAGCCCCAACATTAGAGTAACACTAAACAAGATAAACTTATACAACAAACAAGAAAAAGTCACCGAAAATATTGACAAAATGAAGCCTTTTTTACAATTGAGTTTTACTTGAAGGCATGAAAGTATAAACGAGATGAACATTAGATTTATTAAGTATGGTTCGGAGAGGGTAATAAGGGAAAGGGGGGCAATGACGTTGGCCACAATGCAAATAGAACTAGCAGTCTTTTATGGTTTTCAAGTTTTGGCACAACAAAAGAAAGTCTTTTATGATTTTCAGATAGAAAAATCAAATTTAGTACCAAATTTCTAAAACCACAAGTGTTAAAAACTTATCAATACAACAACTCTAGTTCTTAAAAACTAACAGTAGCTCATATTTTAAAGCCCCCAAATCAATGAAACTCAATCCAACCAACCAACCAAACTATGTTCTTTTCTTTCTCTAAGTTTGAGGATGAACAACAGTAAGAGAAGAAGTTAACCAGAATTTCATGACTATCTACTTCACCAACAGCATAGAGACAAAGAAGCAGATTAAAAAAGCTTTATTGTCAATCAAAGAATTAAAGTTCACCAGAACATAAAATCCTTGAAGTATAGGCAAGCTCGGTATTGAAACAGAATATTAGTATTATAGACATATACAAAAAACAGAAGTACAAAAATATTGTTTGCCAATACCCTCCTCCATACTCTGCAACATAATGAATCATGTATCTACCGAATAAACAACATACCCATCAATATTTTAATGAACAACTAATTAAACAAATAATATCTGCAAATTAAAAATCTTGCTAGTCTTCTGAAGAGAAACTTCAGAGGCTCTTCCAAAGGAACGAATCTAACAGCAATACACTTACAAAATCACAAATCCAACACCACAATGCAATTTCAACACCTCCAATCAAATCTGAAATCAAAAATAAAAATCCAATACCACAAATAAATATTGAAATTGAAACAGCAAAACAAAATCACAAAAGCATTAATAAAATTGAAACAAAAAGGAAAAAGGGAGATGATACCTTGATACAGATAGAGGATGCGAGAGGGAGGCGGTGGTGGTGACTGGTGAGACCGTGAGAGGGAGACGGAGATGGTGAGAGAGACACGCAGAGGGAGACACAGTGATAGAGGGAGGCCGTGGTCGATGGTAGCGCAGACGTGGAAATGCCGATTATGAAATTGAAAGTAGAGGGGACCTTAGGTTTTCAACGATGGGGGATTTGGGTTGGAGAGAGAGGGAGAGAATTTGGGGTCAGAGAGGGGGAAAGGGAAAGAGGGTTTGAGGCTCGGTTGGGGACGAGAGAGAGAGAGAGAGAGAGAGAGAGAGAGAGAGCAATTTCGAAGGAATAAAACCGCGAAATGAAAATTTTGTTAACAAAAAATGTTGTTGTTTGGGCTTAGCCCTCTTTGTTAACAAAAAAAAAAAAAAAAATTTGTGAAAAAAAGGCTCTCACGCGAAAATAATTTTATGAATTCTTTAAGATAAAAATAATAAATAACAAGAAAAGGACACATGTCACCATGTTATACGGCCACATGTCATAAATACTGACAGAGAGCCTTTAAAAAGCTAACACATGTCAAATAGTTTATATTTCTTATTATTTCCCTACAATTTAACTTCTAAAATTCAAAATAAATAAATTTCAAATCAGAAAAATACATCAAAAATTCCTAGAAACTCCTTGTGACATTTTATTCACCTTACAACTCCCAAAATCTAATTTTGAATCATAAAAATACAAAGCAATAACAAAAACCCAATTTTATTCGTAGACAAATCAAAACATTATATCACCTTATCCTGTTTCTTTGATCCATTGATTACCATTAACTCAAAATTTTGGAATCATGAATTTAGATCTCCATAATTGAAGGCTATGTTGTAAGGACTATGTAGCAATTTTTGGTGTATTTTTCTGATTTTAATTCAATTTCTTATGAATTGTTTACTTCTATAACACAATAAATTACAAGAAAATGAGATAATAATAAAAAAAATCCCAAAAATACACGGATAATTCCTATAAACTCCTTGTGATATTCTCTTCTCTTTAAAGCTCCAAAAATATAATTATAAATTATAAAAGTACAAATCAATAATAAAAACTTAACTTTCTTCTTAGACAAATCAAAACATTCTATCCAATACACTATTGTTTCTTTGATTCAATGATCTCCCATTAATTAAAATATGTGAAATTATGATTTTAGATCTCCGTAATGGATGATTATTTCGTAAGGAGTTTGTAGCAATTTTCAGTGTATTTTGGTGATTTTTATTTAATTTGTTATGCATTGTTTAAGATAAAAACAAAAAATAACAAGACAAGGACTTTTACAAGAAAATATACATTGTTTGTTGCTGCATCCAACATGTCGTCGCTATAGCTTGGTCCAATTTGAAAACAAAATTCAAGTCACATTTTGCGAGAATTTAACTTTCTCCTTGCTGAAAGGCTACTTCTACGAGAAAATATAATTCCTCGTTGACAAAATCGTCGCTAAAGTAACATTTTGTTGTAGTAATCCCTGCCTATTTGGGTTTGTATCAAACCATCGACACTTAAACACCACTTTCGTCGCTCAAAAACTCATTTTCGTCGCACAAACCGTCATTTTCGTCGCTCAAAATACCATTTTCGTCGCGTAGGTACGTGTCGACTTTACGCGACGAGGAAGCGGTTTTGTCGCGCAATAACTTTCTAGCTTTGCTCGACAATAACGGGTATGGTCGCGCTAAGTGTTCTTTCGCGACGATAGCTATCGTTGCGCAAGTGTTTGATGCCAAATAAAATAACCCCGCGTTTTTCTTTCTAACTTTGCGCGACGATAACATTTATTGTAGCGTTAAGTGTTCTTGCGCGACGAATTATTTGGTCGCTCAAGTTTAGAAATATAAAATTATTATCCGCGATAGTTTGAGCTACGAATGAGTTTCTACGTCGCGCAAGGGTTTCTTGTGCGACGAATTTCTTTTCGTCGCGCAAATCGGAAAACGTAGTAGTATTTAAAGCAAACTTGTTTGACATACCTGCAAATCGAAACCCTGGAGTTGTTCAAATTTCCTTTATTATTACAAAATATTAGTGCTTAGTTAGTTGTGTGTGTGACATATGTCAAGATATATAGAGACGTCAAAATAAAGTAACAAGACTGTCCATGATGACCTGTAGCTTGTAGACCAAGAAACATCAGGTCCAAAGAAATTGGGTGATCTTTGTGTTTAACTTGGTATCTCGAGAGGTGAAAGGAATTTAGTTTGACTGGAGGATAATAATGTTGGCGTGAGTCAACGTTCCTATTAGGAATAGAATTTATATTTTATTGTAATTATATAATTTGAGTAGAATTAGGAGATTTTGTACATATTTCCTATTTGTACCCACTCTGTATGTAGTATATATATTCCTCCTTGAGAGAAGAATAAACATATCAGTTTAAACCCTAATTATTTTGAGTTGGTATCAGAGCGGGTTCCGATCCGTCTCTACAACATCAAAACCCTAATCCTGAAAAATACATATTTCCGCTGCACTAAGCCTATACACCTAAGCCTGTACCGTCTTATATCTCTTATTGTTGTCGTCGTCTAATCTTCTGCTGCCGCCGCCGCCATCTATCACCATGTCAGATATCACTGAATCTTCTTCTTCTACTCCTATTGTGACGGTTCATACTGAATCGTCTATCAATCTACCTATGGGATTCAAATTGAATGGATCCAACTATGAGATGTGGGCTTCGATGATCGAACTCCATGCTACTACACAAGGCAAATTGGGTTACCTGACTGGCGACACTGATGCCCCTGATTCCCAAGACCCAAAATATGGGAAGTGGAAAATTGCTGATGCTGTTGTGAATTTTGGATGCTACGAACTATGGAACCCAGTTTGTTGAATATGTTTCATACTCTACCTACTGCTAAGGAAATTTGGGATGCTATTAATCAGATGTTTTATGATGGCTCTGACATATACCAACTTTATGAACTGCGGTGCCAGGCTACCCGTCTCAAGTAAGAGGGTCGTCCTGTCTCTACCTATTTTGCCAAACTTAAGGTAATCTGGCTTGAATTGGACAAGAGACGTCCTTTTCAGATGAAGTGTGCTGATGATATAAAGACTTTTCAAGCTGCTGTTATGGCAGATCTTGTGTATGATTTTTTGGCTGGCTTTGACGATACTTACGACAAGGTCTGCAGTGATATTCTACGGAGTGATAAAGTTCCAAGTATCGAAAATGTATTTTTTATGGTTTGTCGAGAGGCTCAACGCCAGATTACTATGCTTGGATCCGGCACCAAGATTAGGGAACCTGCTGTTGTGTTTGCTTCCAAAAACACTGCTTTGGTTTCTCAGCATACAAGGTCTGGCTCTTCTGTTGCTCCGCCTCGTCGCCTAACTTCTGCAGAAAAAGACAAACTGAAGTGTGATCACTGTGGTGAAAAGAGACATACTATTGACAGCTGCTGGGCATTGCATGGGGTATCAGACTGGGAGAAGAAGCGGAGGCGTTTAAAGAAGGAACAACTGAATGGCAAAGCTCATGTGGCTGTTGCCCCCACTTCTATGGCTGACACCACCACTGGGCACGGCCACCTTACTGCTACGCCTACTCCGACCTTGACCACAGTCTCAAACACTCCCACACCTCCACCTCCAGGTAACTTTGGCAAGGCTTTCCATGCCTATGACACACGCGATACAGGTTGGATTATTGATTCAGGAGCTACTGACCATATGATGTATAATTCTGCTTTATTCTCTACTACTCTTCCTTCTCATCGCGATCATGTTCTGACTGTTAATAATGCTGCTGCTCCTGTCACGGGGGCTGGTTCTATACTCTTGACACCTGCTTTACCATTGGACAAAGTGTTATTGGTTCCAACTTTGTCTAGTAATTTATTATCTGTGCCGCAAGTTACTGAGCAGTTAAACTGCGTTGTACTGATGTATCCGTCTTTTGTCTTACTACAGGATATCCAGACTTAGGAGATCTTTGGTCGTGGTACTAAAAAGAGGGGGCTTTATTATGTGGATGATGTGGCAACTAGTCGGGTTCTTCGTGCTGGTAGCGCCAAAACTTCTCAGCATCGCCGGATTTGGTTGCTACATTGCCGATTTGGTCATGCCTCCTTTGGATATTTACGGCATTTGTTTCCAGCATTATTTAGTGGTGTAAACGAGTCTGCTTTCCAATGTCAGACTTGTATTTTAGCTAAGAGTCATCGGGTATCCTACCCTCCAAGTTGTAATAAACGGCTTATACCATTTGATTTAGTTCATTCTAATGTTTGGGGACCTTCCTTGTTTCTACAGCCTTGGGAGTTCGTTGGTTTGTATTATTTGTGGATAATTGCACTCGTATGATGTGGTTATATGGGATGAAAAATAAAAGTGATGTGGTCGAAATTTTTCAGCGTTTCTATCAGATGATTCAGACTCAATTTATGCTCCCTATCAAGGTTTTTTGATCTGATAATGGTGGAGAATTTGTTAATTCGGCGTTATCCCATTTTTTCCACACTAAGGGTGTACTCCATGAGACTACTTGCCCTCAAACACCACAACAGAATGGGGTTGCTGAACGTAAAAATGGGCAAATCCTTGCTGCTGCCCATGCTCTGCTGCTTGGTGCGTCAGTTCCAAAGCGGTTCTGGATGGATGCTGTTACCTATGCAGTCTGTCTCTTGAATCGCCTACCTTCACGAGTTTTGGATTTCCAAACTCCTACGCAGGTACTGACCCATCATATCTCTGCCTCTTCTATGCTGACTCTGTCTCCAAAGGTGTTTGGTTGTGTCGCCTATGTTCACCTCCATCAGAATCAGAGGAGTAAGCTGGACCCATGTGCTCTCCGATGTGTCTTTCTGGGTTTTTCTCCTCATCAGAAAGGCTACCGATGCTATCATCCTGCAACCCGACGTTTATATGTCTCTATGGATGTTACCTTTATTGAGGATGAAATGTTTTTCTCTGATACACCCGAGCATGTCCTTCAGGGGGGGACTAGCTGTAAAGGACATAACTGGCTAGATTTACAAGGGGGAGTAGTATTGGATAGTTTGATACAAAGGGAAGAATCGATCGAACCTGTTGAACCGGTTGAACCTGCTACACTAGCTGAACCTGCTACACCAGTTGAACCTACTATTTTAAATGATGCCCCCCATGAAGCTCCTCTAATAGTACCCGATCAAGCTCCCGTGGATATTCTTGAGGTAAGTGCTTCTATTCATACTGTTGATAATTCTTATGTTTTACCACCTAGAAGGAACCGTGGGGTTCCACCTGATCGTTACTCACCAGAAGGCAAAGCAAGATATGCTATTGCCCATTATGTGTCTGATCACTGGTTATCTCCTGAGTGCAAAGCCTTTGTGACCAGAATGGATAGTATTAAAATTCCAACCCGTGTTGAGGAGGCATTTAATGATCCAAAGTGGGCTGAAGCCATGAATATTGAAATGGAGTCGCTGCAAAAAAATAAGACATGGGACATTGTTGATCTACCAAAGGGAATGAAGCCTGTAGGATGCAAATGGGTGTTTACAGTTAAATATAATGCAGATGGTACTGTGGAGAGGTACAAGGCAAGATTAGTAGCTAAAGGGTTCACTCGACATATGGAGTTGATTATCATGATACTTTTGCACCTGTGGCTAAGATGAATACTGTTAGAGTTTTGTTGTCCTTAGCAGTAAACTTGGATTGAACCATAAGGCAATTTGATGTAAAAAAATGCATTCTTACATGGTGAACTAGAAGAAGAAGTGTACATGAGTCTTCCACCAAGGTATAGCGCTACCGGTGGCACAGGGAACGTGTGCAAATTAAAAAAGGCGTTGTACAGTTTAGAGCAGTCTCCTCGGGCATGGTTTGGCAGATTTACTACAGCTATGAAGAAGTTTGGTTACCAACAGGCCAATACTGATCATACTCTATTCGTTAAACATAGGGCTGGTAAGGTGACTTTGTTGATTATTTATGTTGATGATATGATTGTGACTGGTGATGATACTGTAGAAATAGAAAAACTGCAGAAGCGTTTAGCATCTGAATTTGAGATGAAAGATTTGGGTAGTCTGAAATATTTTCTAGGAGTGGAAGTCACTCGATCTAAACATGGCTTATTTCTTTCACAAAGGAAGTATGTCATGGACCTGCTAGCAAATACTGGAATGCTTGACTGTAAACCAGTTGATACACCTATTGTTGAGAATCATAAACTTGGTGTTTATGTGGATCAGGTTCCAACTAACAAAGAAAGATACCAAAGGTTAGTTGGAAGATTGATTTATTTATCATTGACACGCCCTGATATTGTATATGCGGTAAGCATTGCTAGCCAATTTATGCATTCACCTAGTGAGGACCATATGGCTGCTGTGATGCGTATTCTGAGTTACTTAAAGACTGCTCCTGGGAGAGGTTTATTATTTAAGAAAAATGGCCACTTGGATTTAGAAGGTTACACTGACGCAGATTATGCAGGAAATATTACAGATAGACGTTCTACATCAGGTTACTTCACCTTTGTTGGTGGTAATCTAGTTACGTGGCGTAGCAAGAAGCAAAACGTTGTGTCTCGGTCCTCTGCAGATAGTGGCGGACCCAGGAATTTTTTAGCGGAGGTTCAAATTTAAAAAGCTAAGAACTCCCACCAAAAAAAAAAAAAAAGACTACTAAACATCTTTATAATTTAAACAATACTAATGTTATTAATGATTAATTGAAGAAAAAAAAAACATTACAATTAACCTACAATTGTTCCTCCTTGAGTTTGCTATTGATCTTACTAATACAGAGAGAGCTAAATAAGCCAAAAAAAATTATTAAAAAAAGAAAAAAAAAAAGAATAAACAAAATCGGCGTTTGCTCAAGAAAATATATATATATGCATCTGAGTTACTTTGGATTGGCATACTAAAGAAGGAAAAGAAAAACGTAGGATTCTTGTGATGCATACACACTTTGATGAAATTGGGTGATGTTAAATTGATCCTTTATAAAGAGAATTCCCAATCCCACTTAAATAATGAATTCCCAAAACCCAATTAAATAAAGAAAACTTAATTGGGTTTTAATTGGAATACAAAAACTCAATTAAGTGAGGAATTACAAAAACCCAATCAAAATCAATTCAGCAAGGAATTGTAAATACCCAACTAAGACCCCATAGAAGCCCACGAAATGGCCCAGCTGTTTTAGTTTTTTCTTTTTTTAAAACCCTGGTCCAAAACGACGTCGTTTTGGCCAGGCTTCATTAAAAAAAAGAGAAGCGCGTGCGCCCAGCACCCAGCTCTGTTGCGCATTTCATCGAATAGGTTCCGTGCGTCTCTAATCTGAGCAGAGGTGCAACTCCAGCAGCTGTTATGGACTTTTCCGGCGATCGGAGGTGCAGGTGCACCTCCTTGCGCCTACACAGGTCTGCCACTGTCTGCAGAGTCTGAGTACAGAGGGATTGCCCAAGGGGTTTGTGAAATATTGTGGTTGAGGTGGTTACTTGCTGAAATTGGGTTTAGACCGGATGTTGCTACAAAGCTCTACTGTGATAATCAGTCTGCATTTGAAATTGCTAACAATCCGGTGCAACATGATCAAAATAAGCATGTAGAAGTTGATCGGCATTTCATTAAGGAGAAGCTGGAGCATAAGTTAATTTCTATACCTTTTGTGCCTTCTTCAGAGCAGCTTGCAGATATGTTGACCCATGCTGTGTCAAAGCGCCGATTTGAAGACTCACTTGACAAGTTGGGCATTACCGATATCTATGCACCAACTTGAGGGGGAGTGTTGGCGTGTGTCAACATTCCTATTAGGAATAGAATTTATATTTTATTGTAATTATATAATTTGAGTAGAATTAGGAGATTTTGTACATATTTCCGATTTGTACCCACTCTGTATGTAGTATATATATTCTTCCTTGAGAGAAGAATAAACATATCAGTTTAAACCCTAATTATTTTGAGTAATACACTATTCTTATCTCTCAAAATTTACTCGGCAAGGTTCCAAAGAATGCTCTTAGATCAAAACATTATGTATGGATGGTATGAATTGCTAAACAAGATTCTTGAACAGCGTATAACCAGAGTTATTATTCACTACATAAAAAAATTTCCATTAATGAAATATGTAAATCCAGGTTTTTTAATGAAACAAGCCCCATAGTTTCAGCAAATCTGTAGTTAGTTTAAACAAAAAATTTATGTGTTCGTCATATTGGGATTCTTATGTGTTCGTCACTCAGAGGGTTGTATGGGGTTGCCTTTTACCAATTGTGGATGCTGGGAAAAAAATGCACTTTGGATTATTGTATGAGCTAGCAGACAAGTTATGTCGAGTCCTTTAGTTTCGAATACCCGACCCTGCCATGCACCAAAAGGACGTATGCTATTTCAATGCCTTTACTAGTTAGACATCATTGTGACATTGATATGTTAATCTAACACCATTCCCCAAAGTCAAACTTGCTTTTCCCACTTCGTCTTTGCTTCCCCAAAGTCTTCCTCACATGCATATAGTTTTATCAATCAAAAAACAAAGCCACCGAAAGCTAGGGGTGGGCACGGTCTGGATTGGATCGGTTTCACGTCAAAACCACGACCGAACCAATTAAAATATAACGGTTTGGTTTGGTTCGGTTTGGATAAAAGTTATAAGGGAAATCGAACCAATCCAAACCAATTTAAGACGGTTTGGTTCGGTTTGGTTCGGCCGGTTTGGGCCTAAGCCCAATTCTCTTTCTTTTTGCATTTTTTCAACATTATTAGCCCAATTATAACCAACAAATTCACAACTTACTTCTTACATAAATCATCTTCTAGAGTACGAAACATTCCTAAAGCTCAAAAGGTCATAAAACTTCATATTTCACTAACTAATATAGCTCAATTCAAATATTCATATATAGTTATTAACTAATTAGAGTATTACACATATAAAATAAAATAAAATAAATAAATATACACATAAACGGTCCGGTTTGGTTTAAGCCGGTTTACAAAAGCTCAAAACCAAACCAAACCAAACTATATACGGTCCGGTTTGGTTTGGTTTTGACTTAGAAAAAGTCAAACGGTTTGAAAACCAAACCGGTAATTATGGTTTGGTTCGGCCGGTTTCATCGGTTCGGCCGGATTGATGCCCACCCCTACCGAAAGCACTTGTGAAGCCAACAAAGCCAAGGTAGATGCCCATAACAAAACACATCACATGCCATCAAATTTAAGCCAATTCCAACACAATTGAGTCGCCCAGACTTAAATATAATTTTGTTGGGTTTAATATATCCATGAATTTACTCCGAGTTTTTCATCTTTTATGCCTTTCGTCTAAAGTCCATCTGTTTGGTCATGTAGTTGACAGATGGTAGTGACTTGTGAATGAAGAGCGAAGAATGAGATTTGCTACGAAGGTTCTGCTTCTCCTGCAGTGTAACATGAATAGGATATCAATGTATGTAATGTTAAGATAAGGCTTGACCAGCATTGGAACTCTCATCAAGCCATGTCTGGCATGCATGCATAACACCATATATCTTCCAAGTTTCCAAGAAAAATGATCGAATCCATGTATTACGATACCAGAAAATTATCAACACGAAAACAACTTAGACGCTCATCTTGCTACATTAGTTGATAGTCCGGTCCTCTCATCGTGGCCCTCTTTAGACCTAATGTGGTTTACAATTTTGGCTACATTAGTTGAAATCTCTCTTCAACGTATAGAAGGGGTTTGAAGAATTTGTGTTGTATGGTTATGGTTGTTTGCCAATTTCTTACTTTGAGTACTTTGAAGGCCTTGTGGACTTTAAATTAGGCTTGGTTTGGGGTTGCTTAACTTTTAAAAGAAGCAGCTTATTTTTTAAGTTTTGAATGAAAAAGTGTTTGGTAAATCAAGATAAGGCTGCTTTTTTTTCAAAATTGCTGTGACTCACGGTAGATTTCAGAAGCAGCTCAAGAGGTGCTTCTCAAAACTGCTGCGGATGGAAGCATGCGGAGCAATTAATGAAACATTCAAAATACCTATAATACCCCCATTTATTTTAGCAAATGACATCCGTTATCCTCACTTTCTATTCTACGTTAGACCCACCAGAGTCCCAAATTCACCGCCTCGCCATAACCTCCCCGGATCGTGACCAATGGCGGATCCACCATGGGGTCAATGGGGTCAGACGACCCCACGGCAGATCTGGAGTTTAGTGGTAGGGACTGGTTTTTGCCCTTGGCAGCCATGGAAGTGACCCCATGGAGAAGAAGAAGAAGCTTCGGTGGTGGCAGCTGGAGCAAGAAGAAAGAGAGAGAGGGCAGAGAGATGGAGCAGACGGAGAGAGAAGAAAGAAAAGAAGAAGAGAGGAAGAAGGAAAAATAATAAAAAAAGAGAGAGGAAAAAGGAAGAAGGAAAAAGAATAAAGAAAGAGGGAGACGGGGGAGAGAGAGAGAGAGAGAGAGAGAGAGAGAGGAAAAAAGAATAAAAAAGAGAGGGAGTGATTAAAAAGAGAGGGGAAAATATAATAAAAAAGAGAGAGGGGAAATATAATAAATATCTTTTCTTTCTTTTTTCTTTGTTTCCTTTCAATCCCTTCCAAATATTTTAACAATATTATCAACAATTCCATTATTTTCTCTATTTCAAATGTCGTATAATAACAAAAAGTTCTAAATATCATGAAGAAAATATACTGAAAAAAGATTGCTTATATAAAATAAAAATATAACAACAAGGGCTTATAATTTATCCAAAAAATAAAATAAAATTAGCCACTCCTGTGGATTACCTCTAGTTTTTAGTTCCTACAATCTATTGTTCAAGCCTAAAAATCTACAAAAACCAACCAAAATCCACAAAAACTCACCAAATTTTCTTCATACATTTGTACTTAAGATAAATTTAGCCCGCCCGATTTGCAATTCTTGGGTCCGTCCCTGTCCACCACTATCTCATCCCTTGACGCCGCCGCCAAGGGTGCTAGCTGCTGTTCACCACCAGCCGTCTCTATCGCTGCCACTATTTTTGTGACCCCATGAGTGGCAATTCCTGCATCCGCCACTGATCGTGACCGTATGGGTTGTGGCTGTGTTATGGCAGGATTTTGGGTGGGGTGGAGAGAGAGAGAGTCATGTGGGGCTGCCGTTGGGTGTGTAGGGAGTGGAGTGGGGGAGGGCTATGGAACAGCCATAAGAGAAGGAAGAAAATGTTTGAATGGGGAATCAGTGGGGTGAAACCAATTATTGCATATTTGATTCCTTATCAACCAATGATAGGATTGCAGAGATCTGGAAGAAAAAAAAAAGGGGGGGTGGGCTGTGAAGGAAGAAGAAAGGAGAAAGGAGAGAAGAGGGAGAGGAAAAAAAAATTGGGGCCCGTGAAGGAAGAAGAAAAGAGAAAGGAGAGGAGGGAGAAAGAAAAAAAGAAGAAGAAGAAATGGGGCCTGAGAACGAAGAAACAAAAGGGAGAAAAATTATAATTTTTTATTTCTTATGTTAATTTTAGGTTTTGAAAAAAATTTCATCATGCCCTTTATTGTCATTATACACTCTCACAGCACTTCTATAAAAAAGTTTACCAACACTATGACACTGCTTTTTATACTCACAGCACTTTTAAAAATCTAGATTACCAAACACTTTGCTGCTTCACTTCACAGCACAGTAGAAGCAGTTTTTTTTTAAAGCACAGCAATACCAAACTATGCCTAAGTAGGTCAAGTCCACTCCTGGTGGCATTAGTGGGAATATCTCTTAAGACCCAATGAGGTCTTCTCTCTGGTTTCATTAGTGGGAATATCTCTTCAACCACAAAATTTGCGTTGTGGTTGTTGTTTGCCGACTTCTCAATTTGCAGTGATGTTTGCATCCTTTTCAAGCATCATTGCTCTTATATATGTAAATACATGTGAGCAACGGCACATACACAAAGCAACATGCTAGTGCAAGCTTATGACCTAATGGCTCATGCCTTCCTTCTCTTCCTCTTATTCTCTTACATTATTATATATATCTACACATATTCATGCCTGCAAACAAACTGAACGCAGCTCCCTCATATCCTTTGCCTCCACTCTATCTTCTCCTCCTTTAAATTGGACATCCCTTGATTGCTGTCATTGGAAGGGCATCACTTTGATCAAGATGGTTGGGTCATCCGTTTGCTCTTGCCTTCCAAAGGGCTCAAAGGAGGTATCTCTCCCTTTTCACTTGCAAATCTCACACATCTCACCCACTTAAACCTTTCCCACAATTCACTATATGGTTCACTTGAAGCTCAGTTCTTCTTTTCTTTGAATCAACTCGAGATCCTTGATTTGAGCTATAATCGTCTTTTTGGAGAGCTGCCACCTTCTCTACCATCCAGCAATATCCAAACAGTCGATTTGTCCAGCAATCACTTCTTTGGTGCAATTCCATTTTCATTCTTCCAACAAGCAAGCAACTTGACTAGTTTCAATGTCAACAACAATAACTTCACAGGGTATATCCCATCCTTTATTTGTCTCAAACATTCTTCTCCCTTTCTTAGGCTATTGAATTTTTCTTCCAATGTATTCAGTGGCAACCTTTCTCCTGGGCTAGGGAAGTGTTCCAAACTGCATGTTTTTCGTGCCGGTCACAATAACCTCTCAGGATTATTTCCAGAATATATTTATAATGCTACCAAACTTGAGGAAATTGAATTACCTCTCAATTCACTACACGGAACCATTAGTGATAAAATTGTCAACCTCACTAACCTTGCAACCCTTGATCTCTACTGTAATCATTTTGGCGGTGAGCTTCCTCTCAATTTGGGGAAGCTATCTAAGTTGAAGTTTGTGACCCTTGATTTCAACAATTTAGAAGGTGCTTTTCCCCATCTTTGATGAATTGCACAAACCTTGTAGAATTGCTTTTGGTATACAACAACTTGGAATGAGATATCTCCATGCTTGATTTTTCCAAACTTAGTCAACTTACTAAACTTGACCTAAGGAGGAATAACTTAACTGGTACAGTTCCAATAAGCCTTGACTCGTGTAGGTCCATAAAAGACATTGGATTGGCTGGAAATCATCTAGAGGGACAAATAGAAGCTGAGATTCTTTCATTGAAATCCTTGTCCTTCCTCTCTCTTGGTTACAATCAATTCACCAACCTCACAGGGGCAATGAAGATATTGATGAGTTGCAGAAGTCTTCACACACTCTTGCTTAGTGGTTCCTTTGTGGGTGAGGGAATGCCATCTAATGATGACATGGTTGATTTTCATGGATTCCAAAATCTTCGGTTCTTGGCTTTGGTTTGTTCTAACCTCATTGGTCAAATACCTTTATAGTTATCAAAGCTCAAGAATCTAGAGCTCTTGTCTCTAGATTTTAAATCAAATCACAGGGCCAATTCCAAGTTGGTTGGAGACTCTTCCTAGACTATTTTATATAAGCTTGTCATACAACCGAATTTCAGGTGAATTTCCAAAGCAACTTTGTCGACTACCAAGTTTGCTTTATGAACCTAATATTGCATCTCAAGTAGACAAATATGAATTTGAATTGCTTGTCTCCGGCAAAAGCGTTAGCATAAACGCAAATCAAACTTTTCTAAGCAAAAATTGTATTTTTTTTTACCAAGATGGATAAACGTATCTAACAATAACATTAGTGGTTATATACCTCCTGAGATCGGCCAATTGCTGCTTCTCCGCAAGTTGGCTCTTGACTCCAACCACTTCTTTGACATCATTCCAGACCAAATATCTAACCTAAAAAATTTAGAGGTTTTGGACCTCTCCACAAATCACTTGTCTGGAATAATCCCATCATCCTTGGTGAGCCTTAATTTCTTGAAAGAATTTAATGCCTCATACAATAATCTTGAAGGACCAATACCAACAGGCACCCAGCTCCAAAGCTTCAACGCTTCTACCTTTGAGGGGAATTTGAAACTTTGTGGTGCCCCACTTCCAAATAAGTGTGGACCAAGTAAGAGCATTGATGCAGATAACAAGAACAATAAAAACGTGGACAATGGACTTCATCAACTTCCGTGGTTTTATATTTTCGCTACGTTGGGTTTCATAGTAGGATTTTGGGGAATTTGTGGTTCTTTAGTTATTAACAAGATATGGAGATATGCATATTTTCGATTCATAGACAATCTACAAGATAGGCTCTATGTGATGATAAGTTGATAACAGTCCACATCAACATGATGAAAAGAAGGCTTAGAGGCTAGATATATATTATTAATGTTGTACTTTTTATTTTGCATTTTCAGTTTGCTTTTCGTTTTTTTTTTCTTCTTTTGAAAGTATAATTGGACTCAAATTTAAAGGATATATGTTTTTATGTTCATAAAGTTATAGGGTAATTTGTACCTAACAGTTGATTTGCCCCCTTTAACTTGTACCTATCTTTCGATTTACCCATATCCTCTATTGTTATGAACTTTTATTTTTCACTAATTTCCTCTCTGCCGTCTAAATCCTCAACATTTCATCCGTTAAATATGTCGGTAAAATTGGTCAATTTGTACATTAAAAATAATTAAATACTGAAAAATAAAATAACATGAAATATGAAATAGAAAAAATAGAAGAATTTTAATAAAAATCAACCCAACACTCTCTCTCTCTCTCTCTCTCTCTTCCCCAAATTCCATCCACTTCCACTCAACCATTACCCTAATTCCAACTCACAAAGCCATCAGCACTCACCTTTAATTTCAAAGACTTAACAGGATTGTTTTCACCAATTGAAGCAATACACATTTGTTATTTTAAATACCCATTTGACTTGGCCATTGATAGGCTAAGAGACATAGAGAAAAAAATTATCATGTTTATGGATGCTATTTCCACCCATTTGTTCTATTTCTCCACCCACCTTATACTCAATATTTTAAAGACAAGTTTATCCCTTTATAAAATGACTTCTAAAGACTTACATTACCCACCTAAAAAAAGCTAGAAATTGAACTTATTTGAAGAATTAATCCAACGTGGATGCTAACAACTTTAAAATATTAGATTAAATTTTTTAAAAACTTTAAAAACTATTGTAAAAAAAACCCCAACAGCACCTACCAGCCCAGCTAACTCTCAAGACACCTAGCCCCAAAAATACGAAAACTCCCCAAAATGGTTCACACATTCCACCCGTATGCCGCCGCCTCCACTCGCATCCGCAACTTCTGGACCTTGTTCTAGCTTTGGAAGAAGTACTCGTGGTGGTACTAGATCCTCGAATCAAGATTCGAACGCCTGACCCTCTGGAACCACATCTTCTTCATCATCTGCATTATGGGCCTCTTCCTTGACCCCATCTACTTCTTCCTCCCTAGCATCGGTGAATCCTCCCACATGAAAATTGACATGGGGCTTCAACCGCTGGATTAACTTTTCAGATTGGAGACTGGCCAAAGTCGTTCAGATGTTTTTGCTTCACAAACGTCTTCTGCTCAATTAGTAGCAAATTGATTTCACCCTAAGTTTTGATGCCCACAAAGACTTTTTAGTAAAGATTTGTGGTTAGCAAATCCCTTTGAATGTTAAAGGACAAAAGGACGAACAAATAAAAAAGGGTAAATTTTACTTTACTAACCGGAAGTTTCCTAAAATTCAGACTTTACTGCATCAAGTTTTTTTCGTATCAACTTCGTACTAAAAGTTTGACTTTTATACTCTTTTCATACATCTGTCAGTCATTCTGTCAAATGCTCTATTAGATGATGACGTGGCATATGATGTGGGATTTAAGAAACCCACAAATTATTTAAAAATAATAAATACATTTATAAAAAAAAATATAAATATTTTAAAAAAAATTGAAAAAAAACTCTCTCCACCTCATTTCTCTTCTTCTATCTCTGTACATGACCATCCATTCCATCCCTCCCCTCTCTCCGACAGCCATTAACCCAACCACATCAATTGAATCAATCCTTAACCAGCATTTTTCCTTCTCCTTCAATTAATCAAACCTGTTGATGCTAAAAAATGGTCGGATACTTTTGGGCCCAACTTAGTGATAATGTCACCTTCGGCCTCGTATGAGCTTCAGTAGAGCGATCTATCTGCAAGAGAATGGAGGCTCGATAAGCCATTTGGCACCGGTGTGGTACCAGCCGAAGCCGAAGGCTCTCCGATGCTTAAATTAGAATAAGTACAGAGGGAATAGTGATCTGGACAAAGTAATGGCAGGATTGCCGAATGTCGCAGTTACCTCCTTTTGGGACTTGTGCCTAATCTTATAGACTTTGGGAGGTGTGCATCTTGAGTGGAGTTTTGATGTGGGACTCTGGACATTGTTTGAGGAAGCGCCACGTATACTTGTGAGAAGTTCCGGATGAAATGAGTCTTTTGCCACAATCGACAATCTTGGGTGCTGAGGACTAGCCTTGTCGATGGTCCTTCGTGGGATGTAATCGACTACTAGCTTTTTAGCGGGTCATCCTTGTGGGTCTCTTTTTCCACATGTGGTCTTCTGATTGGTTGGTCGGATATGGTGTAAACAAAACCCAAAAAAAAATTCTTGTGTTTCTTTTACTCATCAAACTTACTTTCTCCTATTCAATTAATGAAACCCAATCAAACAAAAAATGATTACAAAAAAAACCCAGCAGACGACCTCTACACCATTCTCTCCTCCGCGCAATGCATAGAGCTCACGGCGGTGAAAAAAAACCCCAAACTCTGAACTCAACATGGCCTTCAAAGCTCCAAATGCAAGAAGCCATAACCGCCTCTCTTGCTCTCAAAACCCGCGTCGTCGGCCTCCGTTTCAAGTTCTCGCGACTTGAACGAATGACTCCGTTTTGGACCTCTCCGCCACCACGCTCATGCTCCTCCTCGAGGACGTCTAGCAATTAGCTCAGCGGAGCGAGATGAAGACCCAGGAAGATCTCAGCTGTTGGATTCACGGTCATACGTTCGTTGCCCAACCCATTGTACGGATGGATATTCTTCATCATCGCCGACTCGCATTGAGATTTGGTGCAGAGGGTGGGGTGGGGTTGTTGGAGGTCCAAGAAGGGGAAGGGGCCTGATGAGATCTCGACATGGAGCTGGTGGATTATGGATTAGGAGCGGGGGATAGGTGCTAGTGCTAGAGTAAAGTCTGAATTTCATGAAACCTTCAGGTAATAAAGTGAAATTTACCCAATAAAAAAGACAAAGAAATAAAACGTAGTCAATCTCTAATTTGATAATTAATTTATGAAGGTTTAAGCAATTAAATCTTTCATTAATTATTTTTAAAGGGTATTTTAGGAATAATGGTGGGTGGAAAGATATGATTGTATTTTTTTCAAATTTACATGGTGGGTGGAAAGATAAGTCCATGACCATCTTATGGATATGAGCTTCTTTTACTCCCATTGACCTTTCACAGAGAGAGAGAGAGAGAGAGAGAGAGAGTTTTGGAGTGGCTGAGCTAGGGATGGGGAGGTGGGTATGAGTGGGAGAGGAAAGGGTTGCATCCTTTGGAGGAGGAGGATTTATTTTCTCTGTTTTTTAATTATGTCTCCTGCTGTAATAAGGCACTGCTTGTTCTTATAATTATGTCTTCTTTTTCGGATGTGATTTCTTCACGCTACAAAAAAAAAATGAGGCAGTGGTCACCATTTCAAAGTAACCAATTTGGTTTTGGTTACTCACAATTATTTGTGTGTACTCTTCTCACATATTAGTAAATTTGTAACATTTGATTTTAATAAAGTTTGCCATAATTATCATGCTGATAATAATAAAGTTGATTTTGGTAGATTCTTGTACATATACTAGAATTGAAGACTGTACGGCCCCAACCCTATTATTGGTGGAGGAAGAGCTAATGTTATACCTATAATCACTATTGACAGAACCAATCTCTGGTTTGAAGAGATGTTCCCTGTGCTGATCTAAAACCCATGAAACGTTCTTTAAAATAGTTTGAAATGTCAAACTTTAAATCTTGACCACATATTCAGATATGATTCTGCCCAATCAAAAACCTTTATTGATATAGTTCGACAAAAGAATGTATCTAGGCAAAAACAAACATGAAAGCTTCAGCTCCAAAAGTCCATCAAGGCTTTCAAATGAAAAACTGCATCCAGCCATCTAGCCGCGACAGATGACCATATGTACCCAACAGACTGTCAGACTCAAACAATCACTATTGACAGAACTATCTCAAAGCAGTTGTAGACATCCATCCCCTAATTTTTGCAAACTCCGTTATCATGAAACTCATTTTGACAGATTTATTTAGAAACTGAGTGAAAACTTTGAAGAAAACTAGCATTACATATCACCTGCACTATGTGAAGGTTGTAGAACTCAGTGAAGTGATTGCCTCATGGTTTTGGCTACATTATGTGAAGTTAGAAGTTAGAACCTCCAATTGATTATGCATAAGCATCCGAGGATAGTTGAAAGGGAGCATGCTGCAAAATCCATGACATAACAGTAGAAAACTACCAAACTCTCACCGCCCTACAAATCACATACATGTCGCCTATTGTCATACTGGCACTAAGTTCCATTTTCATTAATAACTTAAAAAACATGCTTGTTTATATACGTGAAGATGGTTTAACGTAGCATCTACACAAATACAAGGTCCATTAACATATAATTACAATCTTCAAGAGTAAGTTGTTCTGATAACCAACAAATAAAATAGTGCATTGCATGACTATCCAAAGTGAATAAATAGAAGCATGCATGCTATGGAATTTCTATGGCCCATGGGGAACCCCAAGGCACCTTATGCCAAAGCATCTTAGATAAATACTGCCTGAACTCTTACCTAGCATTATTCACAGATGACAAATTCGCCTCGATTTGGATTAGAATCCACAGCATCAACAGACATACATATTCTAAGATGAGAAAGCTCTTCGGTACTCACAATAACAACCCACACGCGCGCGCGCACATATACACACACGAATAATCTCACGGTCACCTTCTATTAGGACCAATTTTTGGTATATTGGCAATTTCCTATTACAAAAACATAGGGTAGGTCTTTGCGTGTAACCTACAGTTTTCAAGTGACGTTCTGCTATCTTGGATCAATGTGGCTCAAAGACAATGCCAAGGTATGTTTTGCATTCATGCATTCATATTTGCATATTTGTAAGGTCATCAAAAGTGGCAGTCAGATGTACAAGACTGATATATGGTTTCAGTCTTACATAATCCAGTGCCAGACATCAGTGAGTTTTTTAACGATGGTTTTATTTAAGTAAAAGGGTTATGTTGTCTTTACATTGGGTTTTTAATTAAGTGGCTTTATTTTGTTTTAAAGAAATAATTTATTTGTTAAAAAGCCCATTTTTGCTAAAAGCCTTTTTTTGGTCTCTGACCTAGTTTTTAAGCGTGTAATTTAAAAAAAGGAATTTAGCCGTTTTGTTTCGTGTGTCTGCAACGTTGAAAAAGAGAGAACGACAAAAATATTCTTGTAGAGGTTTTTTGAGAGTTCATATTGAAAAACTCAGGTGGCTGTTCCTTGTTAGCCTCCATGAGTGATTAAATCATCATCTTTTCATATATGTGTGAGTTCATGAGCATTATGCATGTTGGTGATCAACAATCGTGCCTTGAGGTGTGAGCAGCCGAGACCAGAGTTGTGCCATCTCTTGTTGACGAAGGAAGACAAGATCGCTGATTGGGTTGAGTAGCAAAGGCGAGTAGGCAAGTCTGCCTTGTGAGAGTTAGTTTTGTGAGTTGAGACTTGTAAGACCTTTTTGTATTCTTTCTCATAGTGATTTGTTCTCCGGCATAGTGCCCGCAGTTGTTTTCCTCATCTTAAGGTTTTTACTGCGTCAACATATCGTGTGTCCCTTTGTGCAATTGTTTGTGTTTTTATTTGAATTTATTCCGCTGCGTATTCTGGAGTTTTTTTGTTTACAGGATTGTTGCAGTGTTTCAATCCTGCTGTGGTGTTTAAGTATTAAGAAACAGATCGTTGGCCATTCTAGGGAATTTCACCTTCTTACTCAATATCAATAATCTCGCTATTTGAGTCATCCTCAAGAATGTTGTATACTGCCCGAATCAAACTATAAACTAGAGAGAAAATGTCACAAAAGAAGCACAAATGTATACAAAATCGAAATCTTGACAATCCCCATTACCATTCAAATTTGTACACTGAATACTCAGATTAGCAATTTGATCAAACTCAAAACGAAGCCAAAGAAATTTGCACACATAGGTATTTCGTATATTCGAACAGATTGAAAGGCATGAATTATTGCACCATTTTCCACATAATTTAACAACCAAACTACCAAAGCTCAGTCTAACACGAGTTCAGCTGGAGCAGCACATACAAACTCAAAATGAAGCCGAAGATCAAGCTTACTTGGGAATTTGCTGTGATTTCTCCTGATTATTTTTGGGAATTTGAAATTTGTGACCCTTGATTTCTTAATACATGAAAGTTATTATATCTAGTCTAATATGAATTAATAGAAAAGATTTTTATAACATGAATAGGGCATCAACGTATGGCTTGACTGTTATCAAGCTCTTCACAACTCAATGCTCTGTTATTTTTTATGGAGTTAATGCATATGGACAAAGTGAGACGGAGAATTGAGTTTCAGGGTGTAAAGTGTAACAAATTGAGTTTTAGGTGGCAAAGTGAGATTCAACTTGAGTTTCAAGGGCCATATCAATAATTAAGCCTTTTAAATTTTACATTGTGCCATTTGTGTAGAAAGGACTTCTTTGTGAATGCTGCTTGTCAGTGATACGTGATATTTTTTTATGTAGTTCCCTTCATCTGGGGCAAACAACTTGGAAAGAATGACTATCTTCCAATTTTCAACAAGAAAACAACTTGGACTTTGATTGACATGGAAGATGCGCTGGTATCACATATCAGCTACCTTAAAAATAAAAAATGAAAATTCAGTATAAGAAGATCTTCGCTTGAGGACGAAGGTGCAGACTTTAAAATACACAAGGTCATCACTTTTGGTTTCATTTGTGGAATCTCTCTTCGACGTATAGTGGGGTTTGGATAATTTGTGTTGTGTGGTTATGGCAGCTTATAAAACTGTCATTTTGTGCAACAGTGGGGTCCCTAGAGACAGTTAAGAACGGTGAAACATGATTTCTTTGTGATTGTAACCCAGTAGAGTTCTCCCTTGGCTATGTATGGCTAAACTTATCCAAGACCCGCAGATTGCGCAGACAATGGGCATAGAAGCACGATGGCATGTGACAGATTCATTCTCTACAAAAATATTTGGTCAGCATTTGAACATATCAATACCTCCTTGTTGCTTGGACGAAAGAAGACTGAAGATTGCATGACCTTGCAGCATAAGTTGTTCAATTGAATCTGTTGATGCTCAAAAATGGTTTGGCACTTTTGGGCACAACTTAGTGATGTCCGGGCCTTTGGAATGTCCTGGGCCTCGGTAGAGCGATCGATCTGTAAAATGAGAACGCTCGGTAAGACCTAAGGCACCAGTATGGTACTGGCCGAAGGCTCTCCGATGCTTAAGTAAGTATGGAGTGAATAGTAATATGGACAGAGTAATGGCGAAGTATGCCGAAAGTTCCAGTTACCTACATTTTGGACTTGTGCCCCTTTTATAAGTCTTGGGAGGTGTGCATGTTGTGTAGAATTTCGATGTGGGATTGTGGACATTTATTGTGGGTGCTCCACGAGTCCAGTGGATGCTGGGGGTCTAGTCTTGCGCTCGGCAGTCAAGGGGTGCCGAATGCTGTCTTACTGATTCCCTCTTTTGTCCACGTGTCGTTCCCTTATTGGCCCGTTAATTGTGGTATAAACAAGAGTCCCCCAAGTTCCCATATGGGAAAAGCTTCTTAGTTGGGGACTTGTTTTGATCTCTGGCACCATGTATAATAGAAGGATTCACTGTATGCTGTTATATTTTTGGGGTTCCGTTCGGTAGCTCCATCGAGGCAGTAGACTTGGACACCTCTCTAGTAGTGTCGATGTCTTTCTTTGAGCCGTGCTCCTAGCTTCCCAAAGGTTACCAAGTTAGTTATGTCGTTCGGTAGCCATGTTCTTCCAAACAGCGTGGCTTGAGATTCGACGTGTGCAGTAATATATCTTGAAAGCCGAACGGTAACTTCAGGGGCCTTCCGATTATTCTGATGGCACCGTTGACGCTTGGGCTTCTGCACGAGGTGTGCACATTGGGAAGCGGAATCGACTACATAGAATGACGCTTAGTCTTTTGTGCTCAGCGTGCAGGTGGCCTCTGCCTTTGATATGTGCCACATGTCCGGGGGCGCATGCGGAGCAAAGTAATAATGGCGTCGATTGGATTTTCGAGGTGTACCGGTCGATTCCTTTCCCTATAAATAAGGGGTGACTCCGAATGAGTGGGTTACTTGTGTTTGTGAGAGCCATTTGAGAGCTTGCGAAGAGGCGGTTTCCAACGACCTTCCTTCGGCAATTCAAGCGATTTCCAACGACTATCACACGGCGGAGCGATTTCCGGTGACTTTCTACCACCATGATAACAAGGTATTTTTCTTTTTTAGTCTCCTTTTTCGATCAATTACACTTCTGTGGCATGAACTAGACTATGAACACGTATGAACACGAAGAACGTTTGGTAGTCTAGTTGCCGTAGGTAGCAATAGCCGTAGGAGTCCATAGTCTGATTCTTTGCATGGCATTTAGTTTCCTTTCTTCTGTTTGTAAATGTCCGATAGCGAGTCTCCATACGATAGTGAACCCAATACGTTCGATGGGGAATCATCGGACTACCAGAGGGATACCAGTATCAAGGCACTGAGCTTCGATAGTGCCGATAGCGAGGACGCGGAAGTTGAGGTCATCGGCGAGAGGGTCAAAGCCGTGCCCTCGTTCGGCAGGGGAAAGGTTTTACCAATGGACAGGGCAGTGTTGTTGGCTGTAGTACCGTGCGGCGTCGATTGTTGAGCCTATTCCTAACAACTAAAATGAGTTATTAAAAATAGCAACTTCAATTCTCGCAAGTGCACGAACCGTTTATAGTATAGCTTATGTAAATACGAGGTCGATCCCACGGAGAATGGTAACGTGGTTACAAGTTAAACTACTTAGAATGATAAAAAAAAATGAAAACAAAGAAACAAACAAACTAACAAATGGCAAGGTCTAGGACAGAATCCTAGCACCACACACGCACTCGAAATGGGGGGTTTTGTTGTTGAAATGGAAACAAGAGAATGAAATGGAAGTGTTGGAAAGTAACAATGGCAGCAATCAATAAGTTGTGAAACAATGATTGAGAAATGTTAGAGCCTTGGAATCTACCATTAGTGTTCCTATCCAAGTTATGAATGCATAGAAATTGACTCAAGCTCATCAACAATAGATTATCGCATACAAGCCTATGGTATCTAGGTGCAGGATGCATGATTCTCCTAAGGCATGTGATTGTGCATGGTATCTACACAACACGTGATCTCTAATATGCAACCTAAGCATGGTATCTACTTAGAATAAAGCATACAAGAGTCATTAAGTTCCTTGAGAATATGATAATCACACAAGTCCTAGAACATGGTATCTGTCCTAGTCAACCTATGGTTATTAACCCCTTGAATGATTCCTAGGCCATTCATGTGTTGCTTGTGAAAGGAGAGTAGAATTGGTGAATCTAAACCCCTTCCCAACCTATGCTAGATGCATAAAATCCTAGTTAGCTACTCCAAGAAAACATACATCAAGCACATAATAAGCTGGAGATTAACAACTTGGCAATGAAAGCAAGGAAATCAATTAACTATGAAATCATCCCTAACATTGAATATTCATGACTAGGGCCTCATCCTAAGCCCTAAATAAATGGATTAGTTAAACATAACTATAAATACAGAAAATAAGAAATACATAGATAGAATAAAGAGAATAGAAGAACTAGTTGGTGGCAGCAAGGTAGTTCCCAGGACAGCTCCAAGCTCTTCCTCCTTTGCAGCTAGCTCTCTTCTCTCTTTGTGGTGAATCTGAATGTGTGTATAGGAGTAATGGCTCTTCTGAATGTCTGTGTGGTAGTGGTATTTATAGGGAGAGGGGAGTGATAAATCTGAATTCAATATGGCTAATGCATACAACACTTGTATTTAAAAAATCAGAATTGGTTGTTGCACTTCACCAATAAATCCCACCAGCAGCTATAGCGCATCTTCATGTCAGCATGACCAAGCTTCCATCAGCTCATCCTCATGTCAGCATGATGTGTATTTTCATGGGCTCACGAATTGGGCTTGGCTGAATCAAAAGATGACTTTAAGATATCCATTTTGAAGTTTAGAATGTCACTGATCCAACCACGCAAGTATTGGCCCAATCCAAGCTCGGATGAAGAAGATAAGTCCGAAATGGATTTCTAACTCAGTCTCCAGTTTTTGCACGTTTTTGCACCATTTTGCTTCAAATGTGATCTCTTGCTGCCTTAACCTACAGAACACACAAACATAGGTAAGTGACTTGAAATAAATAGAAACTAAACAAAATTACTAAGTAATGAAGGCATGCAAATGTGTGAAATGATGAACTTATCAACCAACACGAGCCAATGGTGCGAGTTCCTGATGAGGGATACGCGGGTGCCGAATTGGCATGCCAGTTATCAGTCAGAGACCTCCACATCTGGCCATGGGGATATCACTGCCGAATCTTCCTCTAGGCCAGTGCTGACTGTAGTTCAACAAGAGAACCCTAGGGTACCAATGGGTCAACCCAAAGAGTTCTTGTTCGGTGTAGACTACTTAGAGTCGAACAAGATTACAAAAGCAGAGCTGGCTAAATTCCGTGCTGAATACCGGATCCCCAATTCAGTGAGATGGAGGATTCCAGGGCCCACCGAGTCCTTGAGTAACCCCAAGGAAGGTGAAGTTGTCTTCTTCACGGACATCCTCAAGCTCGGGGTTTGGCTACCCTTGCAACCTCCAATTTAGAGGATCCTGGCGCATCTGAGTTATGCTCCGGGCCAATATAATCCCAACTTTTGGGTGGCTCTTAAGGGGCTGTCATCACTTTCGACCTTACCGAAAAGGGTGAGCCGACCTACGAGTAGTTCTCATACCTCTACAGTATCACCTGATCCAAGTGTGCCGGTCACGGGGGTTAGGTCTATGCCAACTATCTTCAGGCTTCTGAACCGGGGAACTTTGTGAGGGGTGTACCGACGTCCCAAAAGTCCTGGAGGAATCGGCAGGTGCTCCTTTTCGTTGATTGGGATTCGCCCTCGGATAGGTATGTTCGATTCCATATTCCCATTACTTTTCAAATAGCTGGTAGGTCACAGAGTACCGATCGATAGGTCTTTTTATTACACGCTTTGACCGAAACTAATACATGTTCTTCGTTTTGCAGGGAAATTGAAGCAACCGATCTCAACGAGAGCTGACATACAGAAAGTTGAGCAGGTGAAGAAGAAGGTACCAGCTGCCGAGCGGATCTACCCGAACTTCCTCTTCACCGCAAACCTAATAAAGGCCCGCCTTGTCGATCCAGCAGAGAGTAAGTGTCCTTTATAACCGTTAGCTTATTCGGATTTTAGCTTGATTGCTCACTGAATCTTTTGTTCTGTGCAGTGACCGATGCCAGGAAAATATTAGAAACCTCGAAAAGGCGTCTCTTGGTGGGGGCCAAGGCTAAGCAGCAATGGCAGCAGCAGCAGAACGCGGGCTCTTCGGCCTAGACGGTTGTGGCACCTGAGCCTTTAAAGTCGGAGTTGGAGAATCAGACTCTGACCGAACGACTCAAGCAGCTGGACAGCCAAGCTCGAGGAGTTGGCTGCAGCCAAGGAGGCTTACCAACAGGTTACCGATAAGTGGCCGGTCGTCGTTGAGCTGGATGCACCTCCTGCACCAAAGAAGCCTTGTGTGCTGGACCATCAAAGAGCCGTCTTTGCTGCTGAGGACGAGGACAACCAGGCCGATGATCCAGTCATAATTGCTTGCCCTCCAAAGACCGTCCAATTTGTGAACCATATGATAGTTGGTTCTCAAATGGATATGTATGAGATTGAGGAGTTGCCAAAGAAGCTCATTCGGGAAGAGGCTGGTCATGCCTTCCACCTCCAAGCCTTGGTATGTTTTGTTTCTCATTTAGTCTATTTTCCGACTTGTTTATGTGTTCACTAAAGTGCTCTCTTTTTGTAGGCATCCATGGATATGTGGCTATGCATGAAGCAAGCCATTACAGCTGCCGAACGTGCGAAAGAGATTACGAGGATGGTCGTTCGAAGGTTGCCGAAGCTGGAAAGGTTCTCCAAGATCATGCCAACCTCATCAAGGAGAAGGAGGCTACTGAACGACAGGCGATGGCTTCCGAAGCTAAACTTGCCGAGATGAGGGTGGCCTTGGAGGCGGTAGTGCAGGCTGCTAAGGATGTCGAGGTGGCGAAGGGGGCAGTGTAGGTGGTGCTGGAGGAGGCGGAGCTGTCCAAGGCTGCTGTTCGGGAGGCAGTTAGATAGTACCGCTCGTCTGAAGAGTTCAAAGTCCTTTTGGACAAAGAGGTGGGCTTGGAGATGGTGGATCTGATCTATCATTTCAAGCATTTCAACCCTAAGCAGAATCTGAACCTCAATTTCGCCAATGACACACTTGACCAAATTGCCCTTCTAACAAAATCCAAGTCAAAGGGCTTCCTTGCTAATTACTCTTACTCAAGAAATTATGGGGTTCGAATGTTTGAAGGACTTATATGAAGCGGATGATGATTTCAAAGAGATATGAGCTAAGTGTGCTAATCATGAGCCGATGGTAGATTTCTTTCTTAATGAAGGGTATTTGTTCACAGGAAATCAATTATGTATTCCCGTTTCTTCCTTAAGGGAAAAGCTTATTCGGGATTTGCATGGAGGAGGACTGACTGGTCACCTAGGCCGCGATAAAACAGTAGCAAGCTTGGAGGAGAGATTCTATTGGCCACAGTTGAAGTGAGATGTCGGAACAACTACACAAAAATGTTACACTTGCCAAGTTTCGAAGGAACATGTTCAAAACACCGAATTATACATGCCTTTACCTGTTCCTAATGACATTTGATAGGATCTTGCTATGGATTTTGTTCTTTGATTACCGCGTACACAAAGAGGTGGAGTTTGCATATAACAGTGCTCTTCATAGTGCAACCGAAAAGTCACCATTTTCCATTGTCTATACTATTGTGCTTGCTCATGTTGTAGACTTGGTGAAGTTGCCTAGAAGACAGAAATCAAGTGTTGCTGCAAAGAATTTGGCTGAAGAAGTGGTGGCTGTTCTTGATGAAGTTAAACACAAACTTGAGCAAACTAATGCTAAGTACAAAGTTGTGGCAGATAAGCATAGGCGAGTTAAAGTGTTTCAAGAAGGAGACTCTGTAATGGTGTTTCTAAGGAAGGAGAGGTTCCCTATTGACACATATAGCAAGTTGAAACCTAAGAAATATGGTCCCTTCAAGGTGGTGAAGTGAATCAATGACAATGCCTATGTCATTGAATTATCAAATTACATGGGTTTCATGAGGATGAAGCTCTTTATCCTGAGCATAACTCGGGGTCGAGTTCTTCTAAGGTGGAAGGGACTGATGTAGAACAAATGGCTGAATGGATTGAAGAAGGATTGGAGCAAAGAAGGGAAAAAGGACGCATCAGGAATTTACAGATTTGGTGTCTGAGCTCTGATTGGGTCGCATAATACATTCTCGAAAAGGGAATGACGCCATGAATACAACACATTGCTTTGCTATGACATAGGTAGATTTTGGGCTTCTGAGGTCGTTTGGGCTTCCAAAAGTGCATTTAAAGATTGTAATCAATTTACAGACTTTCCATTTATTTTATGTTAAGCTTTCAATAACTCCCTAGGGTAGTCCAATGGGTGAGAATGATGTATTTAGACTGCCATCATGTATGGTTGAATGAAGATCATCTTTTATCAAATAATAAAAACACTGAGAATTTTCTCTCTAACTTTCTGGTGGATTCCAAGTTTATGATCTTTTCTAGGTTAGGCTTGTAACCTATTTGCGTCATGAACCCTTTCCCACCACTTCGAAGATTTGTCGCAGTCACCAAAAGTGTTACAACGATAGTGCGTCGTCACACTAGTTAAGCTACCATCAAACCTTCCTCCTCTTTAAATATTTTGTTGTGGTAATGTTTTTTTTTCCTTTTTTATACATATTGTTTTCCTTCTTCTATCATTCATCGTTCTAATTGGTTCACGAAAATTCATATATGGCACATATCAATTGTCCCTATCTTTTGACTGAAATTTGAGCGCCCATGTAAGATCCCACATCGACTAACGGAGAGGGGGTGATGTGCCTTATATGTACATGCTCGCCTCCATCTAGCACAAGGCCTTTTGGGAGCTCATTGGCTTCGGATTCATGGGAACTCCGAAGTTAAGCGAGTTGGGGTTAGAACAATCCCAAGATGGGTGACCCATTGGGAATTTGCTCGTGAGTTCCCATAAACAAAACCGTGAGGGCAGAAAAGGGGGCCCAAAGCGGACAATATCGTGCTACGGTGGAGCGATCCTGGGATGTGATAGCCCACTTGGCAATGTTTGAACAACATGTCACCTATGCACAGGGGTTGATCTAGCTGTATGCTAGGGTGGGCCACCCCATCCCCACACACACATTTGTTTATTTATTATGATTTTTTATATTTTAAAACATATACAATTTATTATTTTATAAAATATATACAATGTCCAACATGTTTGTACAAATATTCCCTTATAGTAGTAGAAGGTCGAATTCTAGAGTGCTTCGTAGGTCAAGATTCATTATATGGATCCTTCATCTATCTTAATTTGGACTACTATAGGAGAGCTTATCTCAAGCATCCATAAGAGTTAGGTTATTTCGGTTTCAGGTTAATTAAGATAGTTATCCTTTAAGTACTATGACCTTATACATTTTTTGTAGGTGTCCATTATTTTTAACATATTTTGCAGTTTTATAAACTAGTAGAGAACTCTAACCTTTCCAAGCATTCACAAATATTACATCCAAAAACCCAAAATATTGTCTTAAAGGATGAGAAGCCGCTAGTGTATCCCAAATCTTGAGTGAGTCAAATAATATGGGTAGAATATTTTTAGATTATATTTCATTCTCCAAAAGGAGGTATGTATAATACAAGGATGTAATCCTAGTAGGGTTAAACTTGGAAACAAGATAAAATCTTAATTACACAATATCTGTACAAAAAGGAAAGAGATAGAGTCCTAATAGACTAGGAAATAAATCTCCTAATTAAACTAGAATCTCGCTAACACTCCACCTCAAGTTGGAGCAAAGAAGTCACGCATGCCCAACTTGTCAAGAGAGTTGAGAAAGACCACAGTAGTCACATCTTTCGTAAGAACATATGCCAGTTGATACTCAGATGATATAAACGGAAAAGAAATAATTTCAGCATCCAACTTCTCTTTAACAAAATGTCGATCAACCTCCACGTAGTTTGTACGATCATGTTGCACAGGGTTATGCGCAATTGCAATTGCAGCTTTATTATCACAATACAAATCCATGGGTTTCTGGGGTTCAAACCCAAGATCTCTCAACAATCTTCTAAACCATAGTAACTCGCACACACCTTGAACCATCCCACGGTACTTGGCCTTGGCACTAGACCTAGGCACCACTTTTTGCTTTTTACTCCTCCAAGTAACAAGATTACCACTAACAATTATGAAATACCCAGACATAGAACGTCTATCAGTGACTGAACTAGCCCAATCAGCATCCGTATACCCTTCCACATCTGTAAGACCATACCTACGAAACATTAACCCCTTGCTAGGAGTTACTTTCAAATACCTCAAAATGTGCATCACAGCACTCATATGATCTTCACTAGGAGAATGCATAAACTAACTCACTACACTCATTGCATATGCAATATCAGGACATGTATGAGCTAAATAAATCAATTTCCCCACAAGTCGTTGACAACGCTCTTTATCTGAAGGGACTTGATCAGGATACAACCCCAACTTATGATTCTGTTCATTAGGGGTATCAATCGGTTTACAATCCAACATTCTAGTCTTTGTAAGTAAATCCAAAATATAATTTCTTTGGGACAAAAAGATACCATGTTTAGATCTGGCAACTTCAATCCCAAGAAAGTACTTCAAATCACCCAATGACTTCATCTCAAACTCGGAAGGCAGATGCTTCTGAAGATTTTGCATTTCTGCCTGATTAGCTCCAATCACAATCATATCATCAACATAAATAATCAAAGCTGTATGACGCTTTAGAAACAAAGTATGGTCTGAGTTACTCTGCACATACCCAAATTTCTTCATAGATGCTGCAAATCTCCCAAACCATGCTTTTGGGGACTACTTCAATCCATATAAGGACTTCCACAGCTTACACATAACACCCTCCTTAAAGGTTACAGGAATACCATGAGGGAGATCCATGTAAATCTCCTCTTTCAAGTCACCATGTAGAAACGCATTTTTGACATCAAACTGAAACAAGGGCTAGTTGCGGTTAGCAGCCAGGGACAAGAGTATACGCACAGTATTGAGCTTTGCCACTGGAGCAAAAGTCTCCAAATAATCCACTCTATAAGTTTGAGTATAACCCTTTGCTACTAATCTAGCCTTGTAACGGTCAATGAAACCATCAACCTTATACTTCAAAGTAAACACCCATCTGCATCCAACAGCTTTCTTTCCTCGTGACAAAGGAATTAAATCCTATGTTTTATTCTTGTTCAAGGCATCCATTTCAACATTCATGGCATCCATCCATGTAGGGTTAGATAAAGCATCTTGTAGCTTAGTTGGCACACATACACTAGATAATTGACACAAATATGATGCATATGACTTATATAAGCAATGAGTTGTCTCATAATGGCTAATCGGATATTTAGATTTGGCATGTATATCAGGAGAATATTGTACTTTGGGTTTTCCACCAGTAGTTCGTGGGGATACTTGATAAGTGACACAGAAAGATCATCAGAAATTACCTCACTGGACTTATTATCACGATTTGACTGGAGTAATGGTAGGGTAGAGGGAAGGGGGGACGCGGGGGGGGGGGGGGGGGGGGGTGTTGGGGTTTGTATCAAACTCGTCTTCACAAGAATCACAAGAAACAACGCCAGGCGACTGATTGCTCTGGGCGACCGGTCGTTTTGTCACAGAGAGCAGAATTGTCGCTTCCAGGTCTTGGAGATCGGTTGCTCTTTGTAATGCGACCAGTTGTTTTGAAGCCGAGAGCATCATCTTTAGGTTCAGACCCAGGTGACCGGTCGTGACCATCTTGGAGACCGGTCGTTTTCTCTCCGAGAGCAATATCTGCAGTATCTTCGCATACATCATTAAGTACAAGATCCTCCAATCCAAGACTCTCCAATTCACTCACTCTCCCCTCCTGAATTGGAGAGGAGGGAGAAACATAATACAACACTTCTTCATGGAAGGTTACATCCAAAGTAACATGTACCTTCTGGGTAGGAGGGTGATAGCATTTATAACCATTCTGAGTAGTAGAATAGCCAATAAAAATACAGTGGAGAGCATATGGATCAAGTTTACTCCATTGATGTGAAGGGAATATTGTGGGAATGGTGTTGTGTAGAGATTTCTAAAAAAACTCTACAACCAAACTTTGAGAGTATAAATCACCTAGCATGCCATATCTAATATGAAATCAAAGTAAGAGCGGAAGCATTAAATAAACTAGGGATTCACACAAGTATCATTTGGTCCCAATCTTTATAAGTCTATGAAAGTGTGCACCAAAGACTCTCTAAATCCTATTTGAGAGAAACATAAGATGTTCATAACCTTGGAGCGAATCTTGAAACCAAAATGGTGTTCAAGTAGAGGGAGTGGTCCCTTTGTTGTTGGCTCTCCCTTTGATGTTGATTCTCCACCTTGTAGCTCTCTAAATAGGTACAAAGATATGCACCTCCCCAAAGCTCTTCACCAAGGATTGAATGAGATGAGAGAATGAGTAGACAACAAGTGAAGAGTGGTGTTAGCACCTTCACTTGATGTGATAGATTCAAGGGGTTAGGGAGAGAGAGCTTGATGTTTTCTCTCTTCTAATTTCACCAACTTGAAAAACCCTAGGATGATAGGATTCCATAGCTACACACTTATAGGATCAAAAATGTCACAAGAGTGACAAAATTTCCCTTAAGCCCTAGTGTAGCCACACCCCCCCCTTTTGTGTGTCATCTTTTGCTATCTTGGTCCAACACATTAATCATATAATGTGTCACATATGTGCCTAAGTCCATATGGTCAAATCCCTTTTGAATTTCCAACTCATATGGGACTTTTAATTAAAGTTTCATAACTTTAATTGAATAATTCAAGCACTCACTTGTCTAACGAGTGTTGGTCCCAATCATCCTTAGTTGACCGTGTCAAGTGTCGGGTCAATCGTTTGACCTTTGACTTTTGACTTTGACCTTTGACTTTCACAATGACTTTGACCAAGTCACAAAATCATTCATTCTCTTCATAATTTCCCAATCGATTCTTTTTCGGTATGCGATCTTATAGGTTCTAATTAGCGAGGCAGTGGGTATGCAGGGCCGTCCTTGAGATTTTGAGGGCCCTGTGCGAAACTTAAATTGGGGCCTCACATAATCTAATACAAAAATATTATAAATAAAAATTTAACATAACTTAATGTCATAAACATTTTTTTTTTATAACTAAAAGTCACCATCAATAAACATGTCATGACAATCCGAAATCAAATTCATAATAAGTCATGTAATATATAGAATAGATTGAAATTTTAGATATATACTTGAATTTGAATTGAGATTTGAAGCTGACTATTTAATTTTGATGGTCTTTATGAATTTAGGAATTAGGGTTTTTTTTTTTTTTTTGTGTTGAAATTCCTGAAATTGAAAAAATAATAAAAATTGTCTCAAGATTGAAAAAATAACCAAAGAGAGATTGATGAATGATGATGATTAAGTACTAGAGAATAAGAAGAAACTATGAAGTTTTTGTTTTTGTTTTTAAATGAAGAGAGTACTTTTCTTGGAGGAGAAAACTTTTTTTTTAATTTTTAAAAGAATGATAAGGGGGGAGTAGAAAGTTTCTTTTTTTAAGGCTTTCTGTTTTTATTTATTTATAATTATGTAAAGTTTGTTGTTAGAATACAAAAATAGTATAAAAAAGAGACAAATAGATGGACTTCAATGAGAATCAAAGTCAGGCCCTTTTGTTAAGTGAATACGTGCTGCAGCCAACTCCACTGTACGCACTCTTGTGCAAATGTTTAGCACGTTGTAATATATATACAATTTATATAATATTAATATATATATATAATATAAACAATTTTTTTTTCGGGGGCCCTCAAGAATTCGGGGCCCTGTGCGGTGGCACCACTTGTGCCACCCCAGGGCCGCCCCTGTGGGTATGAATGATTCACTATGAATCAAGTGTGAATTGTATCCTTTCGTACAATTCTCCCTATTTGCGAAGGCTAAATATAATTAGTCCTTACAGGGCTTCCACAAGCCATGAGTGACACCTAGCAGTATGTCATGGCTATCCAAGCTAAAAAGAATTCATATAGAGAACCTAGTCAGTTTGTGATTACAATGCAATTTGATCCTTCTCTAATTCAATACTCTAGTCATATTCTCGGGATATGGTAAACTTGTGCCAAAATCCCTAATATGACATCTCTTGATTATATGATTCAATTTGATGAAATTGCAAACGTTCTTATTTCAATTTCCATCCAATACTTTGGCCAAAGATTCACGAATCATATCTTTAGAGTATTCTCTCTTCTTGCTAAGAGCAGAGATTCCTTGTTGTACATTCACCTATCTTTGCGTACACGCTGAGAATCGTGAGGAACACCTTTAAGTCACATTATTTTGGTACGACCATATAGTGCTATCAAAGATAAACAACACATACACACAACAACTATGATGTCTCAGGTCTAAGGATTAATTTGCATTATCACAACTTCGAATTCTTTGATTAACACTTGTGAGTAAGACTTCCATACAAGAATTCTAGAGTTGATCGCGTTCAGTGGACTCCATCTTTTATAGAACACCTACACATCTGTCTCAGTGTCTCTACACGAATGACTTGAGACTAGTCATCCTCCCAATTGAGCAGACATAATGTGTACCAGTCTTTGCGGTTCACCATTGTCCAATTGGTGATCCTATGACCAGGAACATTTTAGGATACGATATTTATATGTATGGAAAGGTCTCGTGCATCTAACTTCTTTAGACCACTTTCCATTTATATCTTAATCCATGGACTTGTTACTTTATGTACGTTATGTATCTAAAGCAACGTTCTTGCCCCTTTACTATTATATATTATTTCCTTAGAATTATCCATTTTATATTGGCTTCTTTGGCATATATCTAACATGATGGGAGTAGACATGAACATAGGCTACCCAAATACCTTCGGAGGCAACTTAGAGACAAAAACCGGAGAAGTATGGTCACACAACACATCAAGCGGAATCTTGAAATTAAGAACCCGACTAGCAATACAGTTAATCAAATAGGCCACCGCTAAAACACCATGGCCCCAAAGGTGATGGGAAACAAACATATCCAACATAAGGGAGTGATCAACTTCAAGTAACTAACGATTCTTGTGTTCAGACACACCATTCTGCTAATGAGTGAATGAAGTAGTAGTTTGGTGAATAATACCTTGATCACGAAAGAAACAGGTCAAGGTTTTATTCACATATTCACCTCCGTTATTAGTTCAAAACACTTTGACTCGAACATGAAACTGAATAGACACCATGGCATAAAATGCAAGAAGAATAGAACATCATGTTTATTCTTCATCAAATACACCCATGTTAAGCGAGTGTAGTCATCATTAAACCAACGGAAACCATTAGAAGTCAAACGAGCAGGGCCCCATACATCCAAATGTACTAACTCAAAAGGAAATGCAGCTTTATAATTACTTAAGGGAAAAACAGTACGGTGACTCTTGGCCATTACACAAGTCTCACATTTGAGGCTAGACTCATCACACGAATTAAATAACGAAGGAAACCAAATGACGAATGTCCTAAGCAACAATGCCACAACCAAAGTTGTGTTTGTCTTTGACACTGCTACTTTGAACTTTATTAGCAACACAATCACGAACTACTGCAATTGGTAACGTTAAGTAATACAACCCCTCTATCCATTTACCATGCCCAATCATCTTGTGAGTCCTAAGATTCTGAAAAGAGCAATGGGTAGAATAGAAAGTAGCAAACACGTTAAGTGTATTAAGTAAACGACCAACAAATAATAAGTTGCAATGAATACTGGAACCAATAGTGCATGGGACAAGGGTAACGAAGGGGTGAGGTGGATGGTACTTTCACCCGTAATGGGGGAAGGCAAACCATTAGCTCTAGTAATATAAGGGTCACAAGGGTTACGAGACAACTCATCAAACAGATTAATATCACAAGTCATATGATCAGAAGCACTAGTGTTAATTATCCAAGTATTAGAACCCATACCTAGCATGGTATCAAAAGCACACAAATTTACAAACAGGGCCTGATGATTGGCCTCGTCTTGGGTCATAGTGCAAGTAGCCTTGGGGCCATACATACGAGCTTTATAGTCAGCAAACCAATCAGGGTAGCCATACTCCTTAAAACACTTCTCAGAGTAATGATCACCATTGCAATGACGACACTTACGAGGGCCTTCAGAAGGAAGAGAACCATAGGAAGCTGAGAACTTTTGAGACGACGGGCGACCGGTCGGTTACGGGCAGGATCCACTTGTAAGGCAATCATACCTCCTTTAAGCATAGCAGACTGACGAGTGTCTTCCTCCATGACCATGGCGTAGGATTCTAGAGGAGGCGAGACAGGACTGAGAGCAAGGATTTGACTACAAACACCATCATACGGCAAATCAAGTCCTCCAAGAAAATCATAAACTCGATTGGCTTCAATTTCTTTCTGACGACGAGCCACATTAGCAGAATAACTAAAGTCATTCTGACGCAGACAATCAATCTCCTGCCAAATAGCATGGAATCTTTCATAAAACACTTTCACAGAGTCACCATTCTGACATGTAAGTATGGACTGCCGTCGGAGTTGAAACAATCGAGAACTATTTTGAGTCATAGTATAGGTCTTCCGAGCGGCCTCCCATATATCAAAAGCAGTAGCACCATGTTCAAACAAGGCATGAATTGGTTTAGTCATGGAATTGAGAAGTCATGACTGCACCAAGCAATTATCTTCTTCCCATTCGGCATAGGCATCTGAGTCTGGGGACGGAGCAGTCTTCTTCCTATTAATCCAATTTGCCATACGACGAACAGTAATCGTAAGGCGTTCACCATGATACCAAAAGGCATAATTGGAGCCATCCAATTTGTCAAAAGTAATAGGAGCAAAGTAATCACATGAAGGATGATCCTCCTTCGTTTCAGAAGCACTAGAACACACCATAACCTTGGAATGATCACCCATGATAATAGCGAAAACACAACACAAAGCAAATACGACAAACACGGCACAGGCACGGGCACAAGAGAACCCTAAAAGAGAAATTAGGGCACACAGTAGAACACGAGTGGGCACAACACACAGGTCACCAGAAAGTAGGCGATGATGCCAAGTCAAATAATATGGGTACAATATTTTCAGATTATATTTCATTCTTCAAAAGGAGGTATTTATAATACAAGGATGTAACCCTAGTAGGGTTAAACTAGGAAATAAGATAAAATCCTAATTACATAATATCTGTAGAAAAAGGAAAGAGATAGAGTCCTAATAGACTAGGAAATAAAATCTCCTAATTAAACTAGGATCTTGCTAACACATTGCAAGGTGATATATATTTATGATGAGTTTGATACCTAGTTGTGGCTAACTCAATTATAGTAATGTAGCTTTATTAAGGGTGTGAAAACAATAACCAAACAATGAAAAAAGGGTTAGATAGTAAAAATATATAAAAACAATGCAAAATCGATAAGTCCATATTTTACGAGATTTTAGTCTCTCATTTCTTAGTTTTTGAGTCTAGTTCTCTACTATCTGAGCTGTTCAATCTTGTTTTGTGAATGTGCAGGTTAAGTCAAGCAAATTGGTGAAAATTGAAAAAAATGGAGTTTTCCTCATCAAACTAGGAAACCAATGGTGAAACTCGAAAACCAGGGAGCGGAATGTTAACAAAGCGATGGTGAAATCTATAAGAATTATGAACATGCCTAGATAAAGAAAATGAGAAGTCAAAGTGCCACACAATTAACATGCAACTCAATATGCCACATCATCACACCAAGTCATCAAAATTGCATCCAAGTCATCATGGGAGATGCCACATCACCTTAACCGTGCTTTACTAGGTTAGCCGCACCTAGGATAGGTGATTCATGCTCTTGCTGCACTTCCTATCGAAGAGAAGAATCAAAAAGCCTAAATAAAAACACCTATTCAAGAAGTAGATGGAAAAAGGGGAAGGTTTTGTGCAACTAGGAGATAGAAACTGAATATGCATGAGGGCCCCAAGGGGTGGATTGTAAGACCTATGAGCCACGAATGATGCAAGGCAAGAATGGACAAGATCAGTGAGTAATCTCACATTGCTCGGGGAGGGAAAGATGAAGTGCCTTATATGTGTGAGCACTTCCTAGCTAGAGGCCTTTTGGGCAAGAAAGCATAAGCTTGAGCCCAAGAACAAATTTGTGTGGGCGGGGCCTAAAGCAAATAATATCTTGCTAGTGAAGTTGAGTTGTGACACTGGCATACAAGAGCTAGAGCATGCTTGCATTCGTAGTTATATAATTAGTTTATAACTGATTGTTGTTATGGTAACATCCTTGACCAAAATCCATATGCCAAACCTAATATAAAACTTCAAAGTACATCAAACACATACAACTGATTCTGTTCGTAGGCTAAGTTTTAGTATAAATACTCAAATATGGTTGTAATTCCTTTTATGCACAGATTTTCAGAAATCACAGTTAAGCTTCTTCATTTTCTCTCCATCTCTTTGCATAGTTTTCTTTGTTTACCACACTTTATAATTAGAATGTATTAGTAAAAATGATAACAATTTCATGTCGAAAGTGTTTGTTCAACATTGAAAAATTAAGTAATCTAACTTGGGAGTATAAGGAATTGGACTACTCCCTCCATCCTTAAGGTGGAACCTCAACTTCCTTCATATAAGGATATATGAGGGGAATTTCGTCAGATTTCAGGATTAGATATAAATTGAACCAATTGGAATCATGATATTTCATTAGTGCGACGCGCGATTTGATAATCAAACTAAACCAAAATGCATTGCGCCCTACCCTCAAGTATAGTTTTGTAATTGACTTTTTTTAATTAACATTCTTTTAAAAAGTTACAAAAAAAGTGAAAATGAGGAGGGAGAACTATGTTATGGCCTTGAAAATAAGGACATTGATCGCTTACGTTGACGAGTTATTCTAAATAGTCAATTTAGGACTTTGACTAGGCCAAAGTTGAAGCTTCTACGTGGTCGATATGAAGCACCATGCCTTCTTTCCACTATAAAAGTGGTTTTTTTACACAGAAAAATTAGTCACCTAAGAGGCACTAGTGTAGTACCAACCAAACCCTTTCTGATGTCAAAGTAAGAGTGGAATAAAGATAGTTTGAGAGAATAAAATGAGAAGAGTTTATGAATGAGAAAGAATGATCACCCTTGTATGAATATAGGTGGGGATATTTATAGAAGGCCCACAGGGAGCAAGTCTTCTTAAATCTAAGGAGAAGGTGTTTGGCCATGGTACCATCATGAAGAGGGGGGCAGGGGCGGTCCTACCCTAAGGGCAGGGTAGGCAGCCGCCTACTCCATTTTTTGCCAAACCAAATATTACCCAATACTTAATACAATTATATCTCTTCTGCCTACTCAACCCCGACCCACTCAAATGTTTCCCCTTAACAAAAACAATAGCCCAGCCCACTCAAACTTTCTCATTTAACAAAAACAATAAAAGCAATATCAACTCAAATGCTCCAGCCCAGCCGACATTCTCCACTCCTACCCCATGGACCATGCCCACTTATATTATACTTCAAAAAAAAAAAAGACACCTTCTCCTTCCTTGTCAATAAGTATTTCTCATTCTCTCCTCTTTAATTATCTTCTCTTTTTGGGGTTTTCCTAAAATACAGTATGCATCTTAATTTTAATTTTAATTTGAAATAGAGTATTCTATGGTTTAATTAGAAATTAATTATAATTTGGGATTTTGTTGAAATTAATTAGGTCTTTGAAATTGAGAATTGGCTCCTCTTTGTTGAGATGTTTGATTTGATGTTGGTATTATTGAGATGTTTGATTTGTTGTTGGTATGTTAATGTTTCATTAAAGACATTGATGTTATTATGAGAATTTGTTTGATTTTTGGTTGTGATATTTGATTAAATAGGTTATCTTTTATTATGTCGGATCACAATCGAAACCCTAAGGGGTCGTTTGGTACGGCGGACTGTCTTAGACTGGACTAAATCCTAGGACTGTCTCGGATTAGCTCGGATTGGACTAAGCTGGATTAAGTCCTGACCTACGTTTGGTGCTGCGTCGGACTAAGAAGCTGGATTGTAAAAATAGTGAAGACCTATTTTTGGTGTTGTGTCGGACTAAAAAATAATTATTTTATATTTAAAAATAATAATTTTTAAATAATTAAATGTAAGTTTTTTTGTTATTAGAATTACCAAATTGACATATATATATTTCTTTTCCTCCAAACCAAATTCAAATGTACATTTTCCTCCAAACCAAATTCACATGTACATTTCATATGTGCAAAAGTTAGAAATTTTTCATATATGCCAAAGTCATCTACATGACTTAGAAATTAGAGGTTCAGTTCACTATACACAATTCTACCATTAATACATACAAATAAACATCCACAATTTCAAAATGAAACTAATAAGCCCCACAACCATGAACCATCTAGCTTTAATGCTAGCAAAATGTTATACAATTTGTGGTGTTTCCAAAATGAAGCCAATCTTGTGAATGCATCATTTGTGGTGTTTCCAAAAAGATAGATGCATCAAACTTAGTTAGGCCATGTCCTCAAGTATTGTCACTAAGCAACTGCTCAACAAACACTTTCTTGATATCATCATCCAAAGACATGAATATAGATATATTTTGTGGCTTCTCCAAAATGAGTTTTAGTGCTGCAATTTGATCTAAAGGAGAAAATCCCATTTTCTTGAGTTCTTTGGCAATATCAGATCGATCTTCATTACCTTTTATTATAGCCTCAGTCACCATTTGCATCCTTTTCCCAGATGCTTCAAATAATTTCTCCAATACAGTCACAATCTTCTCTTCATCACTTGAGCTTGCAGCTCTTTTCCTCTTATTTTGACTGTTCATGGATTGGCTTCCTTCTCTGTTTAAAGACATAGGAGATGCATCTTCCTGGACACAATTATCACTAGCATTAACTTCATTATTGCTTTGCTCTTCCATCATGTCAGCAGGGGCTTCAGCTCTTTGTCCGTTAGCACGATCCTTTCCAAAGATATTAGAAAGTCTATCAAACAAAGGAAATGGTTTGCTCCTCCATTCAGCTGCTTCCTTGTGGTGCTATGATAAAACAAGGCACCAGTTAGCTTATTTTCAATATGTAAAAAAAAAAGTAACAAAAGCAAGTTTAAAATCTACACTCATTAAACCCACTTGACATCTTTATGTAAGAAAAATAGCAAAAATAAGTAATCATGTACCTGCACATAAGTTTCCCATGCATCATTACTGTCAACCTCAACACACTTTTTTATATCATTCCAAGCAAATCCACTTGTGTTTATCATGTCATAGACTATACTATATTGCTTTTTCCACTTCTTCAATTTTGATTCAATATGAGGGCATGCCTTTAGCCCCGAATCAGGACATTTAATATTCAAAGCCTTCTCCATTTGGACCACAGTACCAGATTTGAAACTACCAGTCTCACAGCGGTGGCCTGCAGCCACAAAATCATCTAGCACGTTAAAAAATGCATCTTCTTCAAACTTGGACCATGTCCGCCTAGTTCCTTTCTTTCCTTGTTCAAAGTTTTGACTGTTACCTTCACTTTCCATCCCTAAGAATAATCAACACAAATAAAATAATGCCACAATCAATAATTGGAATATGCAAAGAAAACATAACTTTGTTTCAAAGCATGACTCTTCTCTAGTACATCACATAACCTTAAAAACAAAATGAAAAATAAAATCTGCAAATAAATTGATAAATTGACTACAATACCATAATCAATACATTGTTAAGGCTGAATTATCATGCCTCAAATACAAATTACAATCACATAAAAAAGAAAACACCTTAAGAACTCAAACATAAATAACAAGAGTTGGCTAGTTATTCGCATTTCCTTGCCACTCATTATACATTTCGAAGGCCAAGTCATTCCTCCAAGTAGTCCATTCATCCGATGCTCCAATGGTGCCAACCATATCACCTTCTATCACATTTTCCATCTCTTCAATTTCAATTATTTCATGCTCTAGTGGATCTCTAGACATCTCCCTCCTAATGAGATTATGTAAAAGACAACAAGCCGTAATTATTCGACATTGCGTCTTTATTGGATAAAAAGATGGACTCCTTAGTATGCGCCATCTAGCTTTTGGCAACCCAAAACAACGTTCTATTACGTTTCTTGCTTTAGCATGCTTCATATTAAAATATTCTTGATGATTTACAGGTGTATTTCCTTCTCTCCATTCCGATAGATGATATCTTGTTCCTCTATATGGTGCAAGAAATCCCTCACCAATTGTGTACCCACCATCTACAAGGTCATAATAACCTAATAGCCAAAAATAAAAATAAAAGAAGTCAATTCCTATTATTGTTTGGTATAATTATATAAACTTACAATTATTTATAAAGTGGACACTAGCTAATAGCCTTACCGATAGGAACTCTTAATCCATTAGGCCTAGTTATGGCATCTCGAAGGACTCTAGAGTCGGATGCGGATCCCTCCCAACCCGGCAACACAAATATAAATTGCATGTCACGTGAGCAAACGGCCAACACATTTGTTGCAATTTCTCCCTTTCTAGTCCGATATCTCGATTTTTCAGTTTCAGCTACTCACACTTTAATGTATGTTCCATCTAGTGCTCCCAAGCAATTCTATTTTTTTTTTTAAAAAAAAAGGATAGGAGAGCTTTCATTAAGTTTATATGCTGCACAGATCATAGAAAAGAAAGCCAAAGCATAATAAACATACCTTAAACCATTTCCATCTATGATCTGTGCAGTTATCACCTACAGGTTCCGGTACTCTCAATAGGCTACCTTGTAATCTTAAAATGCCTTGTAACACGGAATTGAAGTACCTACTAATAGTCTCTCCTGATCGAACAAATCTATTTCTAATAGTGCGATTCTTAACATGATGAGCAAGCATATGCAAGAACATACATACTTGCTCCTCCACAGTCACCAAACCGTCATTCTTTAACCTTCCATCCGTGCGAAGCAAATCACATAATAAACCAAACGTCTTTAAATCCATTCTTAGTTCACTCACACATGCTCTGTCATTGCCTAATATACTGTTCAAATAACGTAATCGATTCTCATGTCTAACAAACGAACGGTTATTGAGGGAACGTCTTTCTAAAAGTCTTCGATTTCTTCTCATATTTTTTAGCATCATAAGAACAAGAATCGTGCAAGCACACATGGTCTCTAAATGCCACATCTCCAACAATAATATCAACAACATTCGTCTTTGATCCATATCTATTAATAAATAAATAAAAAAGAATTATTGCACTTAACAAATCCTACTGAAAGTGAAATAACCCCAAATTGAAAACAAAAAGTTTCATATGCAAATAGAAACATAACAATTAATGTAAAGCCATAATTAATACCATTTGCAAAGTATGGAAAATTCACCCCAAATGGACCAAAAATTATCAACCAATGTGTGCCTAATACCACAACAAATATGAAGAAAAGAGTTGTAGGATTATTTCACTTTTGGCCAAAAGATGCTGCTGCTGCTGATTAACACCATGTTATTTATTGCATTTTCTTATTTGAGAGACCAAAACCAAGTGATATTCATGCAGGACGCAAAATGCTCTATCAAATGACAGATACAATCAATCACGGGCAATTGCAAACTCCAAAACTATAAATCTTTCTCCAAACAAAAAGAAAAAACAGAGCATGACTTTGCTTTGACATGGCCAAAGAAAATTGAATCACCAAATCACCAACGAAGAAAAAAGAAAATTGGCAAACTCCAAAACTACAAATCTTCCTCTATGTAATATTTTAGCACTAAATCACCAACCAAAAAAAAAAAAAATTCGCAGACCTAGGTAGTGCCAAAGTTAAGACAAAGGCCTGCAAATAATGACAATGGGGAAATAGGGAAAAAGATTTATAAAAAAAAAAAAAGGAAAAAAAAAGGTACAGACATTCTTATGTTAGTTAATCTAATTGAATACAGTTTGAACGAGAGTAAGTTGAGGCTGCACTTCAAAACTTACACCTCAACTTAGAGTTGGGCATCCAAACTATTTCTTACCATCTCCAGATCTCGGAGTTTCGCATGTATAGACCAATTAAATACATTAGATGGTAATGAAATCCATAAAAACTGAAACCACAAGGATGCATCATCCCACATGAACCAGTAAGTTCAACAAACTCAAGATTCATGTCAAAAGTCTACTCTACTTCTGAATTTCTAGGTTTTCTTAAATACCCAATTGCAAATTAATTGCCAATTAACATCAAGTATATATATGTCACTACAATAGATATGGATTCTACGAAAATTAGAGAAGAGAAGAAGAAAATAACAGAGAAAAGGAATGAAGGATTCTCAGAGCACACAATCAAAATTTTTGAGGACAATTGCAAAAATCAAAGAGATGGAAGAAGGGATGAGAGAGGTATCCAAAGGGAAAGACCAGAAAAACTTGCCTGGGTCAAGATTCGAAGAAGATGAGTCGATGTTGAACGAAGGAAAGGTGGAGTCGCAGAGGTGGAGTTGCAGACCACAGAGAGAGGCGTGTTCAATATAGCGAAGGCTTATTTTGCGAACCCATTTTTGGCTTCGTTGTATAGCGAGAGCGAGTGAGGCGTTTTTGGTACTGTTGGGCTCTACAATCCCATTTAAATTAGTCCCCTTTCTAACCAAACATGGGCTTCAGGTACAATATAGCACAGTCCTATCTAGTGAGCCCTACCAAACATGCCCTAAGAAAACAAAGAGTTTGTTCTTTTTTTTTTTTAAGAAAAAGAATGATGGGTCATCATCTAATACAATGCCTTTGTTAAGCTTTTATTTATGTATAGATATGCATATTTGAGGGTAAGGCTCATTACATCGCCTACTTGGCTTTTGAATCCTGAATCCGCCACTGGAGAGGGGGGGGCTGCTTAAACATGCCCTAATGTGCTAATTGTAGGGGAACAACCAAAGGGGAACAGGGATTGGAAATGCATTTAATGCATGCTTTAGCCATGTGGTGAAAATTGTCCAACCAGGTTGGTTTAGAGTTGTGGCATGCAACTTTCTCTGTCCCAATTACTCATAGTTTGATTAGTTGAACCACACGGGAAAGAAGCTCATGCTGATTTTGCCTAGGTTGGGTAAGCCTGTCCGACCTGACCACAATTGGTCGTAGACAATGGTATGACAAATTGGTTTGGTCAGGTTTTTGTGAGGATGGTCGGATCTTGTAGGACCAAATATCGAGATCTTTGCTATCGAGGCCATCCACATGGCGGATTTTAAGTGGACAATCCACTCGGGCCATATCATATGCCATCATCTTTCACTTGAACCGTAAACCCCTACACTTTTCACCATCATTTTGTTTTTTGAAGGTACAAATTTTTAAGGTGAAATTACTGTATCCCTTTTGCTCTAGAATTGGTTTATTATTATCTTCCCAGAGGGCTGACAATGGGTCATGTTGTGTCGAGTTCGTGTTTTGTCAGGATTATATATGTGTCAAGAATGCTCAACCCAAACCTGACTCGTTTAATCAACGTGTCGTATAAGGGTTGCCACTAATTTCTCGTGCTGATTTCAGGTTGTGTCGGGATCACCCGCTAAGTGGTAGCAAATAAAAAATAAATAAAAACATGAATTTTGATAATTTAATCAAATAATTGCATTTTTTATTTTTTATATAAAATAGTGATTAAATAGGTATTTTAGTGGGTTGAGGGGTTGACCTGAAACTCACTCGTTTATTAACCAATCAGTGGTGAGTTGACTCGAAAATAACCCAAAAATTTAATCTTGCAGATTGACACACTAAAGGCTCGTTTGGGACTGCTTCTCTAGGAAGTACTTCTGCTCATAAGCGCTTTGTTAGAAGCGCTTATATTATAAAAATCTTGAATTTTTATAAAAAATTAAAGTGCTTTGTGGAAAAACACTTGGGAGTGCTTCTTGAAGAAGCACATAGCAGGTGCTTCTCTAGGAAGCGCTTCTATGACCCATAAGCGCTTTTAAACTTTCTTGCCAAACGCTGTCAGAAGCGCTTTTAGTTATTAGAAAGCACTTTTGGCCCTTCCAGAAGCACTCCCAAACAAGCCATAATTTTCCATGCAAGTTTCGAGTCATGTACCGGGTCGTGTCGGAAATTACCACCCCTTAGAGCATCTCCAACAAACTCTGTATTCTCTCATCCCTAGCTACTTTGGCTATAAAAAATAAAAAATAAAAAAAAATTCTCCTCCAGCAGACTCCCTACTTGGCTCTCTATTTTGAAGAACCAACTTTTGACTCTCTACATGTGGAGAGGAGGGGAGAGAATTTGGCTAGGAGGAGAGAGATAGAGACATTTGGGAGGTTGGTGGGGTTGGGTTTCTACTTTTTTTTATAAATATATTTGATTTGCAAGAGAAAGAGAAAATAATAATAATAAAACAATATTTCAGATTAGCCAAAATAGAGAACATTGGTGGAGGAAACACATTTTAAGTGGTTTGCTATAGTAGCTTTCTAGCTATTTTAGCTAGAATTTGGCTAAAATTTGGAGACTCTTGGAGATGCTCTTACAACTATTCTAAAGCATATTCCTTGCAATGAAATTACCCTTTTCGGTGTTTCCCACAAATGCAAGCAACCTCTCCGAACCAAATCAAATTCGTTGACTCCACCCGATCGCATACAATAAAAGACCTTTCCATCGATCACAACTGTCCATAAATCCCATTTTTGTTTAAATCAGCAAACAGTCACAAAGCCTTAGATTAGAAAAGTAATCTAATCCAACGGTTCTCACTGGTTATGCTAATTACTGACCAGGAAACTGATAAAGAGCCCTGCGATCGTCCCTTTACAGAGGAAGGAAACTGAGAGAGACTAGAAACCTCCTCCTAGATATAAATCTTGAAAGTCTAAATAAAACCCATATTAATTTACCAAATTCCAATCAGAAAACCAGTTTCAGATTCACATTTGGTCGCTCTTTCTGATCCCAATCTGGGTCTCTCTATCTTTTCACTGTAAAATGCAGAAGGAACAGGCGGCGCCAAATGATCAAGAAGAGAACGAAGCTGAAGCTCTAGAGCTTGTTCTCTTTCAAGTGCCTGAATGCTATGTCTACTTGGTATAGTTCATTTTGATATACAATACCTGATGGGCCCGAATCCCTGTGTTTTCATGAATTTTTGTAGTGATTCTGTTAAAGGGTATCTTGGGAATGCAATGGAAAATGCATAATTCAACTAGATTTCTTCATGATTGTTGATGCATGTAATAGTTGAATGAATTTTTTTAGCGTGTAAGTTAGATTAATGGCTGAATAGATTGGCATTTTTTTCTTTGTTGTTTTGGTTAATTTGATTATTGATGTTATAGTTAAATGAACTTGTTGGAGTGTAAACTTAGGTTAATGGTCTAAATATTTAAATTTTTTGCTAAAACAAGTTGATGGTGAGATCCTTTACCATTTAGTAATTTATTGGTGCTTGTTGGGATCTACCAAGTTGTACAAAGTCATGGGTTTTAAATTACAATTGAGCAAGTAATTATAAGAAATCGACAATGAGAGAAACGTATGGTTACTGTTATGTAGGGTTCTTGAAGTTACTTGTGATATCAAGCTAAGCTATTATATTGTTTGTGCAGATACCACCGAGGAAAAGTGCAGCTTCATACAGGTTATGCTCAACTCATAAAAATAGAAAATGTGATATGCATTTAGCAGTTTATTTGTGATTAATTTGATTTATTTGTAACTTTGATGCTTCTGTTCCACACATCGATCAGTTACCTCGAAATGAAGCTTACAGTTAGGCTAGATTGTGTGAGCTTTTAAAAGCTATTTTGTGGATAAGTTTTCTGAGATGGAGTTGGATTGGCAACAAATCAAAAGATCCAAAAATAGACAAACAAATGGAGATGAGTTTTATTAATCCTGAGATTGGATGCTTTTTAATCATAGAATGAACAAACAAGAAGAAGAATACTCTTCTATTGGAATTGATAACTGCTGGAACTCTTCATTGCATGTGTTGGAGTTGAGTTTGAAGTGTCTGAAGTTTATTTCAGGGCTGATGAATGGGATGTAAACAAATGGGTATGGGAAGGGATATTGAAAGTAATCAGCAAAGGAGAAGAGTGCATTATCAGACTTGAAGATAAGAACACCAGTGAGGATATTTTAGTTATTATTAGATGAAGTTGTATTTCTTCCTTTTGTAGTATGAGACATTTTGTTTCTTCTACTGTAATTGATATATCCTTACAGGTGAACTATATGCTCGGGCTTTTTTGAGAAAGGGAGAGCCTCATCCAGTGGAACCTGTAATTGATAGCAGCAGGTTTATCCTATTTCTAGTTAAACTGGAGCCCATCTTTATTGGACTGCAAAATCTTATTTAAGTTTCAATTTATGCATTTTGATTTGTACCTAGAGAGTGTCTAAATAATGTTTTCGTTCTGCAGATATTTTGTGCTACGTGTAGAGGAGAACATTGGTGAGCTGCTATTCTTGCTTCATTGGTTTAAGATCTCTTGTTTAGGGAATCCTATTAGACTATTGTTGGAACGATTCAGAGGCATTGTTGACTCGTAAGATAGATCTTTCCCCATGTCCACCTTTGACACACCCAAGATTTAGTGCATGTGGTGTGGGGGCTTGGTAGGTTCTTAGTAGGCTAAATGAAACTGTGTGGAGGCTTAGATTATCAGTCAATACCATTATTAGCCCACTTAGAAGTAGAGATCAAGTACCTTAAGCTTAAAAACATTTTTTTGGGGGGGCGGACACCCACACTTGGCCTTATTTAGGTCCTCCCTATTGATGATATTTTGAGAAGAAATGTCGTAGATCTAGAGACACCACAGAGAGGTGGTTACGACAGCAGAGTATACTAAAACTTGTGCGCATTAATATATGCATATCCATTCTAAACATGAGGAACTATACTTACACAACTTAAAAACTTTCAAATATATTCCTAGTAGTGGGACAGGGCTAATACTCACAAGCTTTCCATCTGTCCATAGTGGTTTGGACAAGATTAGACCAGACTATTTTAGATGAAGAACAGTCTACCTTGAAATAAGGACGGAAGAAGTATTTTTACAAGAATGTAGAAAGCATTTGCAGATCACTGTATTAATATCACTGTGATATTTAATTTCCCCACTTCTGTAAATTATTTCTCAAAGGTAGGAACTGGGATGCCTATACTAGGCTGCGATAGTGGGTGATTAGATACATATGTGATGTAGAACGAAAGAGGCCTATGCAAATCTAGATTCATTTACTGGAAGGGCACATCATATTGCAGCTCAACTTTTTAAATTAGACGAAGACATTTTCTCAGTTGGCCAGCATATACAGGAATGTATTTATTTCTGTTGGACAGGGGAGCATATTTATTGCTTGAGTTGTGCTACCACCATGTGGTGATATGTCAGAAAACCATAGACAGAAGAGTGACTCTTTTCCATAGAAGGATTATGCCACTTCTTTTGCTTCGTTGTATTTTACCTCTTGTATAACCTTTAAGTATTCCTGCTTTCCCAAAATTTTGTGCCTGACTCTGATGCAATTTTTGCCTTTTCAGTTAATTTTTATTTCCAGTTATTTGTCCATGTATTATTTCTCATTACTTTGAAATTTATGCAGATGGTCGGCTTCGGCATGCTTTCATTGGCATAGGATTTCGAGAAAGAACAGAAGCGTATGATTTCCAAGCAGCCTTGCATGATCACATGAAGTATGTCCCATATGTACAGTGATACAATTTTGCCCGTTCTTCATTTTCTCTACAACATTTTAGAAGTTTGTTAGGTGATTTTAAATGCATATGCATTAGAGGATGAATTTCCATCATTCAAGCTCATGTACCTTTCTAAATTGTTTTGAAGATATCTGGACAAAAAGAAAACTGCAGAAGAGATGGAGCAAAAATTTCAGCAAACTTCCTTGGTTGATTACAGCTTAAAAGAGGGGGAGACTCTTGTACTACAATTAAAGAACGTTAGTGTATCTTCATTTTCTTGTCAACTGTGTCCTCTAACCCATGCTACTTACTGGAGTACTCTGATTGAATTTAATCTCTTGTTGCTGTCAACAGAAAAGCGCTGAAATTGTCAAGTCCAAGGTTTCTGAGGACAACTCACCAGAGAAAAAAGCCAACCAAAAAGAGCCCTTGATTTGTATCAAACCACCACCACCTCCCCCAGGACCACTTTCACCGTCTACTGGTCAGAAGTCTCCCACAAACTTTCCCCCAAATCTCAATCTTCAGGGGGATTCTAACCACAAAGCCTCAGAATCAACAGAAGATGGTTCAAAAGAATCAATTTCTTCTGGAAATGAAATCACTCAAGATTTACCAGATGATGACTTTGGGGATTTTCAGACAGCTAGTTAATATGAAGTATAAACTCTGAGATGAGACATGTTATACTCGAATGCCTGAATATGTCTTTTGCCTTTGATGGTTTGGGGTTTGTGATGGTTTAGATTTTATTTACAACAAAAATTTAATTGATGTGGTGTATATTGTTACAAACTAACTAATGTGAAGTTACTTAGAAAGCGAAATTGTGCCAATCAGAATGATTTTTATCTTATTGTAGTCTATTTTTTTCGGTCGAAAAGATTGTGTTTGGTATTGCACATAAGTAAGATGCTGGATTAGTTGAAATATCTTATTACATGGCCTAACTGAATTAGAGATAATTCAATCCAACTTTAATCTCAACCTTTTTATTGGGCTTCATAATCCTACCATCTGTCGCCCAAGGAATCAACCCTAAAGGGGGGCGAATGGAACTAATGCAATTCAATAACAATGGAGAACATAAATGAAGTTCTCCCGATAATAACTGTCGATTATATTTATAGTGCATAAAAGGAATCTGCCCATTTTTACAGATATAACAACTGTTGGATTTGGAAAAACTTTATTTGCATTTTGAATTCTGATTTGGAAATCTGAATTAAGCCAAGAGTGCAACTGCTTGATTTTGGAAAAGTTTGGTCATATTGATTGATTGATATATGCTTTTCCTCATCTTTTTTTTTTTTTTTCTTGGATGAGATCCAAGGGTGTCCACCGCCGACAGTAGTGACTAATTCCTTTCGCCGCGGGAGCTCTCCAAAGGAGGTAAACAGCTGGCCACGAAATGCGCTCCATTCCCATGGGCGGGGATCGAACCCCCAACCACATGATTAAGGAATGAGGTGAGCTACCACCACACCACATCTCATGGTTATTAGAAATGGGTTTATACTGCATTTACTATTGATATTAAAATCCTATAAAATCATGTTTTATTATTTGAGGTGTAAGGAATAAAAGCCCCCGAAAATTATCTTGAGAAAAATGAGTATTTGAAAAATCCATGAACTTAAAGTAGCATAAATCAGTGAAGATGGTAAAACAAAAAGTGAAGCTGAAAGTTTAGCAACACATGAACTTGAAAATTTTGAGTTTTTAATAGGCATGGTTATTTGGCATGATATTTTGTTGAAATTTAACTTAATCAGCCAAGAGTTACAATCTAAAGATATGTGCATTGATGCTGTCATAAAAGAGTTGAAGGGGCTCATTTCTTTTATGAAGAATTATAGAGAAAATGGTTTTGCATCACCTATGATTGAAGCTAGAACAATTGCTTATGATATGGGGATTAAGCATGAATTTTCTGAAGAAGGTCAAGGTCATAGAAATGGGTTCTGCCATTTCGTCTGAGAAGAGGGAAGAGAGAAGGAGGAGGGGGCGAGGGGAAGGCAGATAGAGGGTTGGTGGGTTTTTTGGGCTTGGTTTGAATGTTCTTGCTTTTGTTTTTTGTTTTTTGTTTGTGTTAACTTTTCTAATTTTTTATACATTTGATTTTAAAATTTTAGCTTTATTAGTTTTAATTGTTTATAAAATAATACAAATTTTTGATTATTTTTAATTGTTTATTCGTCCACGTGGAGCTATGAATGTCATGTCATCGTTTAACGGAAAACTTGACAGTTAGACTTACAGAGGTATGAAAGTGGTAGTAAAATCAAATTTTAGGCATGAGACTGAGACGAAAAAAACTTTGAGTAGCAAAGTTTGAATTTCGGGAAACTTCTGGGTAGTAAAGTAAAATTTACCCTGTCTTTGATGAGAATGCCAATGATGAGTTCACGAATCATTTAGAGTCAATTAATTTTTGTTTTTTTTTGGGTAGTGGATATGGCTCTTTCTTCACTAAAGAGTAGGTTTTAATAAATGCAAACAAATGAAGGTATTTTTGGGTCTTGTTTAATTCAAAGAAGTTAACTTCATTGAGCGATGATGCATTGAAAAAATGTTATGTGAATCTTGAAACTACTTTAGAAATTTTGAATTTTTTGATGTTGATTTAAGTGATGTGTTTTTAGAGTTACAGGTGCTGCAATTGATTTTACCAAGAGAAGCAAATTCAACAACTAAAATTGTAGAGTTTGTAAATGATATGGACTGTTTTCCAAATGTTTTGATTGTCTATAGAACACTATTCCATCTTCAGAAAGACGCTTTTCAAAATTAAAATTATTGAAATCTTAATTGAGGTCAACCATGTCACAAGAAAGGCTAAATGGGCTAGCAATCCTATGCATTGAAAAGGATATGCTAGAAAAGCTTGAATTTGAAAGCATAATTGACGATTTTGCTTCTCAAAATGCAACAAGAAGATTATTTCAATAATACCTTTTCAGTTGTGATTTTGTTGTTTTTTACCTTTATCTTGTAGGTGGTGTTGCTCCTATTTTGCTTTAGCTATTAAGGATGCAAAGAGATTTCAAGTAGGTTGTTTGCTACTGTTTTTCTTTGGCTATTGAGGATGCAAACAAATTTTTGTTTTGCTTTGGTCGTTAAGGATGCAAAGGAATGTCAAGTAGGTTGCTGCTGTTTTGCTCTAAGGGTCGAAGATGCAAAGAAATTTGAAGTAAGTTGCTACTATTTTGCTTTGGTTGTTAAGGATGAAATGAAAATTCAAGTAGGTATGAAATTGTGGTGGTATTTCCTAGAACTTAAGATTTGGAAGTGCCATTTAGCTGTAAGGTTGAAGATCGATGTCTGATTTCCGGAAACTGCAGGATTAAAATAGCTCAGCAATCCCCAAATTCCAAAATTGTGACTTAACACATACGAGACATTTGATTTGAAGGGTAAAACATGGCATTTCTCATGCATACATGACAAGAACGTTTTTGGTATTTAATATGATTTTATTTTCATGATTTTTTCTAATATTAAGTCCTACTTGTCTTTCAAGTATTTTGATTGAAGATCACATTGGTATTTCCTTGTGCTTCAAGGGTACTCTTGCTTTGTATCGGAAAGTATCTTTGATTGGCAATCACTTTTTTAATTAGATCAATGTGTCTAAAGGGTTGGGATAGTCTTGGAATTAATTCAAGAATATTAGGAATCTTGATAAAGTGATTGTGAATATCCTCTTGGAGTACACGTGAGTTTTATACATAGTAGGATCATATCATTGATTTTATGTCAAGCATTCAATTGTGGATATTGTGTTTTGAATGCAGGTTTTCTTCCTTGTGAAGAAAACCACTTAGATAATAAGGCTTTGTTTTCTTTCTTCATGTAGCTTTCACGATCATATTTTCAGTCCATAAAGTTTGAAAAGCTAAGTTTTTATTTGAGATAAATCATTAAGTGTTCCATGTTTACTTGGTGATTTATCAAATACTTTTATTATTCATATTGCATTAATTTTCATTAATTGGTGACTCATACGGTTGAGGGCACCAAGACCATGGTGGCGGTTTTTCTCCGGTGAACTTGAAGCAATCGTGACCAGTATTTCGTTCAACATAAGGAGTAACAAAAGATTATCTCGTGACAGAAGTTGAGTTACGAAGAAGTCTGTAAACATTAACTAGAACGTGTCTAGGATAAGTGTGTAAGTACTTCTTGTAATCATCGTTCTATAATGGATTTATTTTGACTGAGGAGTCCCGTGAATTTTCCCTAGAGGTGGGGTTTTGAACGCAGGTTTTCTTCACTTAGATAATAAGGCTTTGTCTTCTTTCTTCATGTAGCTTTCACGATCATACTTTTAGTCCATAAAGTTTGGGAAGCTAAGTTTTTATTTGAGATCAATCATTAAGTATTCCATGTTTACTTGGTGATTTATCAAATACTTTTATCATTCATATTGCATTCATTTGCATTAATTGATGACTCATACTGTAAGATCCCACATCGACCAACGGAGAGGGGGTTGATGTGCCTTATATGTACATGCTTGCATCCATCTAGCACAAGGCCTTTTGGGAGCTCATTGGCTTCGGAGTCATGGTAACTCCGAAGTTAAGCGAGTTGGGGCCAGAGCAATCCCAGGATGGGTGACCCACTGGGAAGTTGCTCGTGAGCTCCCAAAAACAAAACCATGAGGGCAAAGAGGGGGGCCCAAAGCGGACAATATCGCGCTACGGCGGAGCCGATCCGGGATGTGACACATACGGTTGAGGGCACCAAGACCGTGGTGGCGGTTTTTCTCTGATGAGCTTGAAGCAATCGTGACCAGTATTTCGTTCAATATAAGGAGTGTCGAAAGATTATCTCATGACAGAATTTGAGTTACGAAGAAGTCTGTAAACATTAACTAGAACGTGTCTAAGATAAGTGTGTAAATACTTCTTGTAATCATCGTTCTATAATGGATTTGTTTTGACTAAGGAGTCCCGTGGATTTTCCCTAGTGGTGGGGTTTTCAACGCAGGTTTTCTTCACTTAGATAATAAGGCTTTGTCTTCTTTCTTCATGTAGCTTTCACGATCATATTTTCAGTCCATAAAGTTTGGAAAGGTAAGTTTTTATTTGAGATCAATCATTAAGTGTTCCATGTTTACTTGGTAATTTATCAAATACTTTTGTCATTCATATTGCATTCATTTGCATTAATTGATGACTCATAAGATTGATGGCACCAAGACCGTGGTGGCGGTTTTTCTCTGATGAGCTTAAAGCAATCGTGATTAGTATTTCGTTCAATATAAAAAGTGTTGAAATATTATCCCGTGACAGAAGTTGAGTTACGAAGAAGTCTGTAAACATTATCTAGAATGTGTCTAGGATAAGTGTGTAAGTACTTCTTGTAATCATTGTTCTATAATGGATTTGTTTTGATTGAGGAGTCCCGTGGATTTTCTTAGAGGTGGGGTTTTACCACGTAAAATAATAAGTGTGTGAGTACTTCTAATCATCGTTCTATAGTGGATTTGTTTTGGACTGAGTAGTCCCATGGATTTTCCCCATAGGTGGGGTTTTACCACGTAAAATAACTCTTTGTGTTCCTTTATTTTATGCTATGCACGTGCTACTGAAGTTTATTATTATTTATTGATTATAATATTAAATTGGCCTATTTACTCCATCTAGGCATTTTTAGTCATCTTAGGCCATCTCCAGCCATGGGCCATAGGCCAAATATAGCCCTAAATTAATGCAAAACCCATCTCCAGCCATGGGCTAAAAAAAATTTGGCCAAATTTGGATGGCCACATTTGGCCATTTAGCCCTCCAACTAGGCCAAATGTAGCCCAGCTTTGGCCTAGGCCAAATTTTTTTGTGGGCTCAGCGCATGTGCTTTCCAAGAGGAGAAAGTATCATGTGTGGGCAAGAGCACGAAACATCTCATGCAACTGCAGATCTAACAGCCAATATTAAAGGCGTGTTGACATCATTGATGACGTCAGCTAGCCATTAGGTTTTTATTTTTATTTTTAATAACCTTTTTAAATATTTTTAAATTCATTTTGTTTTTAATATATATATAAAAATTGGTTTCTGATTGTTGGAGGTCAAAATCATTGATTGAAAAGTTATTATTTATTTATTTATTTAAAACTTTTTAAAATGTTTTAAATTCATTTATATATATATATATATATATATATATATTAAAAAATATTGTCTCTAAATCGTAGTTTAATTAAATTAAACAATACATAGTTGTGGAATATATGAGTATTGTACCATAGTTTTCTCAAAATAATAAAATATGAAGGGCCCTAAAATATAGCCATGCATGGTTGGAGATGGAAAAATTTAGCCCTGCACTATTCTTTAAAAAATTAATATTTTAGAAGGCTAAATTTTTAACCCTGGACTACATTTAGCCCTATGACTGGAGATGGCCTTACAGGTAATTTCAAAGGCAAAGATGAACTGATCAAGCATGTGGAAGTGTTAGCTTTTAAAAAGAGATTTTTTATTTAAACCCCACACTTCTCATAGTTCACCCCAATACTTGTATTATTAACCTGTAAGTTTTATTATTGTGTAAAAAGACAAAAAAGGTCATCCAACTTAATACTTAATCCTAGTACATCTATACACACACCCCACACACCCCACAACTCTTCAAATTAAGTTTTAGAAAAATATAAACTCTTCTACATCCTATTGCCATATTACTTTTCTCTTTTAAAGACGTAGAACATTGACGAGCCTACCTCTTTGAAATATGTGCAGAAGCTGATGGAAAGACTTGTTGATTGTTTCGCTATAATGATCTTATTCTCTTCCCTTTGTTGATTGCTTTTTTTTTCGTACTCTTGGCTATTGATTGCTTGATTGTTTTGATTTTTGATTTAAAATTTATACCCGATGTTTTGGTAAAACTGTTCTCTTTCTCTAGAAAGTATGGGGTAACTTGAATTTTTCTTCATATTATATTAACTGACATACACGTTCAAAAGGCACGAAACCCAAGGAAGCCACACAGGTGGTCAGCTGTAAAACTGAGTATGAATGGTACAGTACAAGTTGCCTAAAGCTTCAGTACATGGTATTTCCATGTTTGAAAACCCCACCAATTCTTGATGGCAATGCGCTGACAGAGTTCTGAGGTGAGATTGATGTCAAAATATTGACTTGATTGTTGTCGTAGAGCAATAGATTGATCAGATGTGGTCTCACTTGAGTTACTAGTATATTTTTCAAAATCATTATTCATCCCTTTTGTCCCATTGCTATGATTAACGTATAGTGATCCAGCAAACCCAAAACCGCCATAGCTCTTATATTCTTGATCACTTGCATGTTTATGCACTTGAAAACAGACAATGAATAAGACTCTGAAATATCATCAAAAAATTAATTTAATACTTACTATTTAAAAAAAAGAAAGTATTTCCTCCTCTAAAGGTAGCTTGTGGGGTTTAAATAGAAAATCTCTTTTATTTCTTATTTTTTCAGCTTGGGGTGTATTTAAGGGTAGTTTGGGAAGATAGTGGGGTTTACTTAGAAATTGTGAAAATTTAAATTAAAAGTTGGGGTGAACTAAGAGAAGTGTGGGGTTTAAATAGAAAATCTCTTTAAAAATATCGTTAGAATTTGATAATATTTGTCTTTTAATCTTTACTCAAATTACACAACCATTTTGAAGAAAAAGAACTGATTGAATTGTTACAAGTATTTATCTTCTTTATGCATTAAGTTTGAATGTACCAGGCTTAGCCTCAGATTTTTGGAATTTTTAATTATTTATCTTTAATGTTAAATTTGCCACCCTAAACTGGGACTAGGGGTTTTTTTTTTAAAAAAAAAAAACTTAAAACTAGGGAATCTTGCCTTCATTTTATTTCAATTTTTGAGGGTTGGGTTGAGAATGTTAACCGAAAGAGTTGGTAACTAAAAACATAAAATCTGGCTAGTGGTATAACCCGATAGATGATTTACATTGAAAACAAAGGATTCTTTGTGTTTTTGGTCGTCTGCTAGAAACTCGAGGATTCTCCCATCTTGTTTATAATTCAATAAACGATTTAGGTTAAAAACCAAGAATTAGAAAATAATGAGAGAGTTTAAATCCCAGCATATTTCAATCAGCTATTCCACTTCACCAAACCAGAATCCAACTACCGAAGGAAATAAACACGCCAAGAAAAGACAACAAAAACTCTTGTTATAACTCTTTTGTGGTAAAATTCATGTACCAATTGTCTACGTATTCTCCGTTTAAATAAGGCTAATTACACTGAATGAATAGTATGCGAAACAACAAAACAAAATCGGAACACATGATATTTACCTAGAACTACAAAGTTACAACCCTATCCTTTGGATAGCAAACAATGAAAAATGTGGCAACCAAGAGAGAGAGAGACTCTGAAGCAGCCTAAAGAATAACATATATTACAGAAGAAAAAGAAAAAAGGAGATGAAAAAACGAATAGCATCACCTTCTCATCTCCTTGGGGGGTCCAAGATAGCATTCATTTCTATTTGTACAGGGCTTAACGCACTCTGGTTGCCAAACCTCTCAGCTTCTCTTGCAATCTGGACATCACAAGGTCTATAGTACTGATACAGAAACTTTACAACAAAGCGAGGAGTGATTGCTGCTATGGTGATTGCAAGCAAACACAACCAAAATGATGCAGTCTTTGCGACTTCAAAAACGGCCCTGTCAAATTATTTTGGAACTGCAAAGATTAGTATACACATATGCAAGTATCATACATTATAAATGGAAAATTTCAGTTTGATGCATGCATGGAGCTTCTCATGGTACAACAAACTTGGTTTTGTTGGCAGTTGTAAGTTTCTGACAGGAGATGCCTATTTTTAGTTCGAATAAAGGAAAAAAAAATTGGTGATGGGTATTTCTCAGACATGGTTTCTGCACTCTTTTTTGGAAGAATGACAAAAATTACCATGTTCAACCACAAGCTGCTGGTTATGAGCTCATTACATACCTCAGTCAGAAGTTCAACACCTATGACTTAACCTCAAAAGTGTACCAAATGGAAATAAGTAGTGCATGTAGTGCATGAATAAAAACCATGATACCATACTTCTGACAGACAGGTCCCCAGAAATTAGTCAACCAACAAGTGCTATTGTCTACCAACCCTAAACAATTCTGCCGTAGCTAGAAGAAAATGAACTTGCCCAATTACTGCCCGCACTTCTTTATGGAACCACTGCTTCAGGTTTCTGAAGCCTCCAAGGGACAGCAGATGGAATGACTTGAGACTGTTACTGGAAATAATTTAGAGATATACTAAGGTAAAATCAATTAACCCACATGTCACTCTACCTAGATCCAATAAGTGGAAATAAAAGAAAACAAAACCAATCAACCCATGTACTTTGAATAAATAATTTCTGGAAATAATGGTTACTTTGGGAATAAATTGTGGAGGCATGAACTACTACATTTTTATATGAGATACAGATATCGTGCCTGCAATGTAAGGAAAACTTCCACCGAATTCTTTGTTGAAAATAGTAACCCATCATGAGACAACTAACTTAATATTTAGTTTTGTGGTGCATTCTTTATTTGCCTCAATATTGTGAGCTGTTTGCACTTGCACTATTTAAATGAGCCACTGAGTTCGAGAGGCATCTTTACATGCATTGTGTGACATGAAATGCAACGTAAATGCTTGCCACTGCATCTCATAGGGTGCAGTAGTAGTATAAATGCAATTATGCTGGTGAAAAAAGAGAGTATATAAATCTGATACTACTAAATTAGAGGGCATACCAGTAGCCAACGAGTGAAGGCAAAGCATCAATGACAATGACACAAATCCAAGTTGCAATTATAGATCCCCAAATGGCTGCATGTGTAATCCATGTCCACCGGATGACATCCATAGCCAAGTGCAAATTAACCAAAATTACCACTGAAAGTGTCCAAAGATCTCCAATACTTGATGTATCAATGGTGCTGCCCCAATATGCAAAGAGAGGGATAAAGAAGACGGCCAGACTTTGCCACAATGTGTCAACCATTGTTAGCCAAAATAGTTTTGAGTTGTAGCATTCTTGTCTCTGACCAGCTCCATATAGCTGAGGATATGTCAGAAGGGTCCTTCTACTTAGGTCCTTGTCAAGAATCCCAACAACAATTGTGGGTACTGCAGTGTAGATTATAGAATACAACATGCTGCTCCATTCAGTGATCGCAGTTGTCAAACTAAAAGAAGTAAAGAGCACATACCTACAGAAAGCACATGAAATTTAATCAGATAAATGGATAAGCAAGGATTCATAATAATTCTTCTTTCCTTCATTTTCCATGTAAACTAAAACCTATTATAACTCGCATCAAGATTCAACATCAATTATAACAAATGACAATCTGGACACAGCGACCTAGGTTTGACACAAATAGATTTAAATCTAACTATCTTCAACCTTGTAGCTTCAAGTTCAAAAGTCACATCATATTCATAACCAGAAATTAGCTTATGGCTTTTAAAAATGGAACTAGACAACTTTTGGCCCTTAATGACCGTGACTCCATATCTACATAATCATGAACAATCTTCTGTCTAGTATTTTGTTTTCTTTTGATTTATAACTTCAGAAAGAAAAACCAACGCATCTCAAGACCTTTTCAGGCTGGAGGAAAAGAACTTAAGTCTGCACAGCAACCACTGACAGTGACCTTGGTGACATGCATGAACTGAAAATTTATCCAACAAAGAATTACTCACCAAAATAAAATAAGCACAAACACTGCATTCCTGTAAAAATTGTATAATATCATATAGCCGATTCGCTGGTAATTCCAATGCCCATGTACCAATAAAAGGGGGACTAAGAATCTGAACTGCCCCATTGCAAAATCTGATGCCATTACAGCTTGTCGACCTTCTTGGCCACTGATGCCAACTCCCACATCAGCCATTTGGATCATGGAAACATCATTAGCACCTATCAATATTCCAAAAAAAATTCTACATCAACACGATTTCCCAATGAGACTGGGAATAAGATCCTGATTTTGGTGTTGGAAGTATAAGATATTTATTTAAGTGAAATCAACAGAAGAATAATTACCATCCCCGATTGCAAGTGTCATATCAGCCGTCCTGTTCTTCACAAGGGCAATAATTCCAGCTTTTTGCAATGGAGCCACTCGGCAACAAAGCACCACAGAACAGTTACTGGCTAAGTCAAAGAGCTGCAGTATGAAATAAGTTTGATCAGCATATAAGACATCACTCAGATCAAAACAAGCATACAAGACATCAACAAGAAGTTTAGAAAACTAAACAGATAGGTCTAGGAGCAATTACCTTTTCCTCAAGTTCGCTATCAAGAATATAAACAAGGCTGGTACCATCAATAATTAAAGCTACTGGAGTCACACCATCTCCAGAACTTCCTCTGGCGGTGTGTGTATCACCAGAAAACATCGTAAGCTTCTTAGACATGAGTACAGCATCCTCTAAACTCCTTCGACATGAATCCTTAGAGCTGCTGTTAATTATAATCTGAGTCATCTTTCTTGTTAGAAGCTTTGATGAGTAGCCAATGGATATGGCTGTTTCTTGCTTATCCCCCGTCAAAACCCAGACCTGAATCCCTGCTGTTCTTAGAGACTCTATGGCTTCAGGCACCCCCTGTTGTAGTTTATCCTCAATACCAGAGGCACCTAGTATGATGAGATTGTTCTCTATGTTGCCAGCAACCTTGCGAAGTAGAGCAGCCCGGCCAATTAAAGCAGTACTTGCTGCCTCAAAAGACGAATGCCACTGCTCGAATTCTGAAGCACTCAGTTCTCTCATCCCAACAACAAGCGTTCGCAAACCCAGAGAGGAGTAAGCATGAATATGGGCTTCTGTTGCTCGTATTATGTCCAAGTTTAATCTTTTGTCTATGACACTGAACATGGTAGTGTCAGCACCTTTTACAAAGACTTTGAAGGTCTTATCAGGGCACCCCAATATAACCGACATTCTCTTCCGGTCACTATCAAATTCATGCAAACCCAAAACATTGAACCTGCACTGCCCATGAATGGGAAATTATGAATGAGATAACTAAGGTCTTTATGTCTCAAAAGGCAGTTCAGTATTAATTATCATACTGTAATCACAAGGTTAGACAAGCATGCTCATGCAATGCCAAAATTATCTATTTATAGATTAATGTATTTATATTGATGAATAAGCCAGCTAAGAGTGTCAAATTACCTTTGCCTTTCTCCTTGGATATCAATAACTATATGACCAGAGGTTCGTTCAATAAGCATAAAACCGTAGGCAGCAGCAGCATAAACCAATGCTTGTTCATCTGGAGACTCCCCTTGGTAATCTACTAATTTCACATTTGGATCTGACGTATCTATAACAAGAGGCACTATAGTATTACAAGCTGCCAATGCAAGGAAGAACTCATGCACATGTTTGCCTTCATTTGTGTCCACTCCACTTCTTAGTAATTGTAGAAGCTGTGGGTCAGCCTTCACCTTCATCTTTGGCCTCAAAATCTTCCCATCCACTGATACCACCAACCAAACAAGAGAAGTAAGAAATTGGAAATTACTAAAACAATAGAAAGTTCTTTTTTATTTTTTTGAACCCTAAACCCTAAACAATAGAAAGTATTATTCAGAAGACAATATAATCAAAAACACAGATTTATTACCTTGAACAGAGTACCCCACTTGGTCCTTTCCCAAATCGCTTGTCGCATCATTATAATCTACTCCCCAAATGCTTGCACATTGAAATTCCATTTTATTCTCGGTAAGCGTACCAGTTTTGTCTGAGAATACATACTTAATTTGTCCTAAATCTTCATTGATATTCAAAGCTCTGCACTGAAATCTTGCATTAGAGGCCTCATCATACATTTGAGTATCACGGATCATGAAGTATGCTTGACCCACCCGGACAAGCTCCATAGAAATGTACAAAGAGATGGGGATCATGACCTGGAATACAATGACGGACATGAGGAATGTGAAAAGAATCTCTAAACCCCATCCATAGTACTTATAATTGTCCACTTTCCGCTCAGAGTAGTCCTTCTTCCTGTAGAAGAGTATGTCATCCAACTTATCATTGTGGCGTCTCAACCAAACAGCAGCACACAGAGACACAACTGTACACAAAGCAACAAGAAACCCCGAGAGTATGATGATCTCTAAGTTCATACGGGTCTCGAGACGACTCCTCTTGGATGGGGCTCCGGAGCTATTCAGCATAACTTTGGTCTCACGACCAGCATAAACAGCAACCCCGAGGACCCAACGAGTATTCTTGAGCTCACAGCCTCGAAGTACAATGTTGGAGGGTCCTAATGACAGTCTCTTGCCATCAATTTCCATGAATCCGTGAAAACCATATATATTTCTATTGGGGTTTTCACACTTAATCAACCCGGTAATCTTCTCCTTTTCAGGCAACCTGGAGAGGGTTTCTTGTTTTGCATACCGGGTCTTCAAATTTGATTCCCCATCTAAATTGATAGTCTGCACATAAGCAACCCCAGTTGGGTCACTCGTTGAGAGCAGTACCATATCACAAGGAATAGCTTCACCTGCTTCAATTTTGATGATTTCACCAACTCGGATACCCTTCCACTTTTTTAATTGAAACTGATTATTAACCAAAACTGATGCCAACCGATTGTTCTCAATTCGGTCAGACCTATGCCGCCTATAGTCCTCATAGACATCCTTAACAGCAGTAACGAGCAAGACAAATGCCAGTGGCAAAATGGAAACTCCCCGGCCAAAAACCGCCAGCTGGGGGAGCTGATTGAGCACAGCAATCACAAGAAAATATATGTATGCTACCCTATGAAACTGTTCAAACAAATTTCTGGGCAAAAAAGTGATAATTGAGTACTTTGCCGTCCTTATTGAATTCCCAGAAAACTCAAACCTCTCGTGTGTCTTACCAAGATCATCTATATAAATGTTCCTGACATCATCTTCATTCATCTCCTTTTGGGACGTGCTGAACCCTTCAGAATCAGCTCCTCTCGATCCATACCGTACAGGTTTTGATCCGACATCACCAAAACTCACTTCCCGGACAGAATTCGTGCCAGAAGCCCTGGAATGAATCGAAGAAATGCTTCTCTGTGAGGAAGAATTGAAGGCGGGTTCAATGTTGAGGGAATTCTCAGCTGGGTTTTTAGAATCCATCCCAGAAAACGATCCAGAGTGACCGGAACTGGGATTTACAAAATCAGAAAAGACAGGTAAAGTAGGGAGCTCTTGCGTATTTGGGGTTCTTGGAGATGGGATCAAAAGAGGCCGCTTTGAGGTCATAATCTGAAGAAGATCAGATCAGAGGCCTCTTGAACAGCATTCAGTCAACAATCATGAAATTCAAGAAATACCCAGATGCCAAATCCAAACAAAATCACAATATATTACAACAACAGCAACCAAATCGAGAAAACAAAACAAACCCAGAAATCAGTACAACAGATATGTGCAAGAACAGGAACCCAACTCACTAGTCAGCTAGATATGCAGATATTGTACATGCAAAACTTGAGAGTGAGAGTCAGATGAGCTTTGGTTAGCTTACTCGCTTGCAGACCTCAGCAGTTTACATGTAGAGGTGGATGGTCATGGTGTTATAGCTGTGTGCTTCAATGGAGGTTGAAGAAGAAGCGTGTGATACAATTTGGAAGAGACTAATGAATTGTAAAAAGGTCAAAGGCATGTTAAGCATTATAGAGTTAGAGGAAGGGCGGCTATTACAATAAATGAGGAAGAAGTCGTATTGGGTGGCGACAGCGAACATATCAAATTCAAAAATGTTAGAAAAGTCTTTGTTCTTCCAGAGAGAGAGAAAGAGAGAACAAAGCCAAGTACAAAGACAAGAGGAAGATAGAGAGAGGTTGTTAATGATGCTCTTTATTTTCAAATGTTCTAGAAGGACTGCTACGGATTATTAATTTAAACTATTGCTTAAATCAATCCTGGGTGTCTGAATTTGACCGGATTATCTTTTATTTCCTTATTAGACGTATTGAATACGAGAGTCAGAGTGAGAGAGAGAGATTCAGACCGGATGATCTTTTATTTTCTTATTAGACGTATTGAATACGAGAGAGAGAGAGAGAGAAATAATTCTAACTATTTCGTTCATGATCATGAATCAGTCAAACAATATGGGTAGAATATTTTCAGATATATTTCATTCTCCAAAAGGAGGTATTTATAATAATGTTACAAACCCTAGTAGGGTTAGACAAGGAAAACAAATGGTATCCTAATTACATAATATCTATATAAAAGGAAAAATAAAACCCAAATAGAATAGGATATACTCTACTCGCCAACACTTCCCCTCAAGTTGGAGCAAAGACGTCACGCATGCCCAACTTGTCAAGCGAGTTGAGAAAGATACTTGTAGAAACAGCTTTCGTAAGAACATCAGCTAACTGATACTCTGAACGGATGAAAGGGAAGGACACAATCTCTGCATCCAACTTTTCTTTAATGAAATTTCGATCAACCTCCACATGCTTTGTACGGTCATGTTGTACAGGATTATGAGCAATTGCAATCGCAGCCGTATTGTCACAATATAAATCCATGGGTTTATTAGGCCCACAACCAAGGTCTTTCAACAATCTCCTCAACCATAGTAACTCAGATACACCATGGGCCATTCCCCGATACTCAGCCTCAGCACTAGATCTAGACACCACCTTTTGTTTCTTGCTCCTCCACGTAACAAGATTGCCACCCACAAACATAAAATACCCAGATGTCGAACGTCTATCTGTGGCTGAACCTGCCCAATCAGCATCTGTATACCCTTCTACATTTGTATGGCCATACTTGGAGAAAATTAAGCCCTTGCCAGGAGTTACTTTCAGATACCTTAAAATACGAGTCACAGCCCCCATATGATCTACACTAGGAGAGTGCATAAACTGACTTACTATATTTACAGCATAAGCAATATCTGGACGAGTATGAGCCAAATAAATCAACTTCCCCACAAGTCGTTGATAACGTTCTTTATCAGTTGGAACTTGATCGGGATATATCCCCAACTTATGATTCTGCTCACTAGGGGTATCAATTGGTTTACAATCCAACATTCCAGTTTCTGCAAGTAAATCCAAAACATACTTTCTTTGGGATAGAAAAATACCATGTTTAGATCTGGCAACTTCAATCCCAAGAAAATACTTTAAATCACCCAATGATTTCATCTCGAACTCAGAAGCCAGATACTTCTGAAGACTCTGTATCTCTACATGATCATCTCCAGTCACAATCATATCATCAACATAAATAATTAAAGCCGTCAATTTACCTTTATGACGCTTCAGAAACAAAGTATGATCAGAGTTACTTTGCACATACCCAAACTTCTTCATAGATGCAGCAAACCTTCCAAACCACGCTCTTGGAGACTGCTTTAATCCATACAAGGATTTCGGTAGCTTGCACACCACACCCTCCTTAGAAGTCACAGGGATACCCGGCGGAGGATCCATATATATTTCTTCTTTGAGATCACCATGGAGGAATGCATTTTTGACATTAAATTGTAGCAGCGGCCAGTCACGGTTAGCAGCTAAGGATAAGAGCACGCGTACAGTGTTGAGCTTAGCTACTGGAGCAAAAGTCTCTGTGTAATCCACTCCATATGTCTGAGTATACCCTTTTGCTACCAATCTTGCCTTGTAACGGTCAATGGAACCATCAGCCTTGTGCTTCAAAGTAAACACCCATCTGCACCCAACTGCCTTTTTTCCTTTTGGTAAAGGAACTAACTCCCAAGTAGCATTCTTGTTCAAGGCTTCCATCTCAACATGCATTGCATCTACCCAGTTTTGATCAGATAGAGCATCCTGCAACTTAGTTGGCACACATACACTAGATAATTGACACAAATATGATGCATATGACTTAGATAAACGATGAGTTGACATATAATGGTTAATGGGATATTTAGACTTGGCATGTATATCATGAGAATATTGTATTTTAGGTTTCCCACGGGTAGTACGTGGGGGCAAAGAATAGGTAGGCATATCACTAGAAAGTACCTCATTATCACAACTTGATTGAGGCAATGGCAGGGCAGAAGGGGGTATATTATCAATTTCATCTATATGGGAGTCGCCAATATCACTGTTATTTCCTTCTGAGAGAGGCTTGAAAACACCAACATTTTTGTCTAGCGACCGGTCGTGGCTTTCTTGGCGACCGGTCGCATCACTCGTATCGGTACTGTTGTCGCTCGTCGACGCGGGTGACCGGTCGCTTCCTATGTGCGACCGGTCGTTTCCTTCGCTACCAGTCTCTTCCTCACTGCGACCGGTCGCTTCGCTCGTATCGGTACTGTAGTCCCAGCTCGACGCGAGCGACCGGTCGTGTCCTATCAGCGACCGGTCGTTTTCATCCTGTCCGCCTAAAAATTCCATATTTTCCAAATTCTTCAATTCACTCCCCCTCTCCCCCTGAATTGAAGAAGAGGGAGAAACATAATAGGGTACCTCTTCATGAAATGTGACATCCAAAGTGACATGTACCTTCTGAGTAGGCGGGTGATAACACTTATAACCTTTCTGAGTCGTAGAATAACCAATAAAGATACAGCGGAGAGCACAAGGATCAAGTTTACTCCTTTGATGAGAGTAAACATGAGCATACGCAACACACCCAAACACCTTCGGAGGTAACTTAGAGACTGAAACCGGAGGAGTGAGGGCACATAACACATCAAGTGGAGTCTTGAAATCAAGAACCCGACTAGGAGTACGGTTAATCAAGTAGGCGGCGGACAAGACACCATGTCCCAAAAGATGATGAGGAACAGACATATCCAACATCAGAGAGCGAGCAACTTCAAGTAACTGGCGATTCTTCCTTTCAGACACACCATTCTGTTGAGGTGTGAATGGAGTGGTAGTTTGGTGAATGATACCTTGATCACGAAAGAATTGGGCCAAGGTATGATTCACATATTCACCGCCATTATCAGTGCGAAATACTTTAACACGAGCATGGAACTGAGTAGACACCATGGCACAAAAGTCAGGAAGAATAGAGGCAACATCATGTTTATTCTTCATCAAATACACCCATGTTAAGCGAGTGCAGTCATCAATAAACGTTACAAACCAACGGAAACCATGAGAAGTCACACGAGCAGGACCCCAGACATCAGAATGTACTAACTCAAAAGGCAAAGCAGCTTTATTATTACTTAAGGGAAAGACAGTACAGTGGCTCTTGGCCATTACACATGTCTCACACTTAAAACTGGACTCATCACAGGAGCGAAATAAAGATGGAAACAGACGCTTAAGGTAGCCAAATGACGGGTGTCCCAAGCGACGATGCCATAACCAAATTTGCTGTTTGTCTTTGACACTGCAACGTTGAACAGTATTAACGACACGATCACGAACTGGTGCAGAAGGTAATGTCAAATAATACAACCCCCCTATCCGTTTACCATGCCCAATCACCTCGTGAGTCTTGAGATCCTGAAAAGAGCAATGGGTAGGATAGAAAGTAGCAGAAGCATTAAGTGTATCAAGTAAGCGACCAACAGATAACAAGTTACAATGGATATTGGGAACTAATAACGCATGAGACAAGGACAGAGTTGGGGTGAGAGAAATAGTGCCCTCGCCAGTAATTGGAGAGGGCAAACCATTAACACTAGTTATGTATGGATTACGGGTGTTACTAGACAACTCATCAAAAAATTTAGCATCATAAGTCATATGCTCAGAAGCACCAGTATCAATTATCCAAGTATTAGAGCCAGTACCTGGAATAGAGTCAGAAACACGCAAATTTGCAGAAGCAGCAGTAGCACCAGCAGCACCAACAATGGAATTACCACCCATGATTGTAGCAGAAACTCAACAAATCACGCAGAGTATACAACAGATCACAGCACAGACACAAATATGGCAGATGCACGAAGACAACAGAGGCACAAACACAGTAGAGGCAGATGCACGAACACAGTAGAGGCACAAACACGACAGAGCACACAGCGGAACACGGCAAAGGCACAGACACAAGAACCCTAAAAAAAATTAGGGCACACAGTAGAACACGGGCACAAGAACCCTAAAAATAAATTAGGGCACAGAGTAGAACACAGGTGGGCACAATACACAGGTTACCAGAAAGTTGGCTCTGATACCAAGTCAAACAATATGGGTAGAATATTTTCAGATATATTTCATTCTCCAAAAGGAGGTATTTATAATAAGGTTACAAACCCTAGTAGGGTTAGACAAGGAAAACAAGTGGTATCCTAATTACATAATATCTATACAAAAGGAAAAATAAAACCCAAATAGAATAGGATATACTCTACTCGCCAACAGAATCAGAATCTTAATCTGGTGTAATTAATAAGATATAGATATTGAAGTTTTTAATCTCATAATTTAATTAGAGTGCTGCTAAATAAATCTTAAAATTAATTGAGTACACTCTATGATCTAAGTATACCATAATATTTTAATCAAAATGCAAATTTAACTAAGTTCACCCTATGTAACTACCAAAATATCATTCGTACACCTTAATACACTCTATCACACAAAGTGAAGAAACGAAATCGAAAGCCTTTGGAAGGAAAAAATAGAAACATATCCCACCAATAGTCGGTTCCTTTTGCAACCACAAAGTAAAAGAAACCAAATGCCAAAAAGTTTCATTCAGCTAATAGCTTGTATACCTCAAACGCCAAAGTCTTACTTGCACAAAAACCACAAAATTAACTGAACCAAACAAAATATCACCTCAATTGCAACCACAACCATGTCTCTAGAAAATCATCTTCATGTTTCTTGTACAACATCATCAGTATCTTTGTCTTTATTTTCAATATGTTGCCAACCATCATCTACAATAAGGAATCGTGGAGGCAAGACAATAATTCAAGTTTAGTAGGTAAATAGAACAGAGAAATACCCTCTTACAAGCAAGACAATAATTCAACGCAAGAATCAATTCAAGTTCAACGTAGGACCTTCGAACATTCAATGACACCTCCTTGCCCCCTCCACCAGTGCTCGCTATTTGATTATGGTTGAAGATGTGGCAAGTAGAGTGTACTTATTAAAATTATATTTGTTTCACAATTCAATATATCTTTTTTGGTCATTTCATATTAGGGTAAATTAGTAATTCAATAAATAGTTTAGTAATAGGGTGTACTCAGTTAATTTTAGGGTTCGTTTACCATCACTCCTTAATTATGATTCGAATCCAATAATCCATCAACTTAACAATTTGAATCAAATTTAAATTGATCTTTTTCCGATGACGATCTAATTCAATATATAATATAAATTTTACTTCTTATGTATGTTTGCTTTTTGGGAGAATGGTGTATGTGTGTAAAGAGTTTCTTTACTAAAATAAAAGGTACAAGTTTATACTGGGATTTTTACTTTTTCAAGTCTATAAATAAATCTGAATCTGATCCATTTAAGTGTCCATTTCGTTTGCATATTGAACTTCATGGGAATGAAATTCTTATGTCTAATCTCACGAGATGGGAATGGAGGATGTTCATTTCTGTGTTTGGGAACGTTGAGGACTAGGAAATGTTATTTTATCCTATTCTCATATTTGGTTTCTCCTATTCTCGTGTTTGCTTGTGTCTTCTTCTAAGACTTCTAGAGCCATTGAATTTTAATACTCTTTTCAAAAAATTTGATGGGATTTTCTCAAATAGACCTATTCTAACATGACATTTTATACTAAAACCCTTAAAGAGTATATGTGGAGAAAAAATCCCTCAATTAACTGCTTGTCATTTTCTAATTGGTTTTTAATTTGTTACAATTTTTTCACTTGAAACTTAAAAGTATAGCATTGAGTTTTTCTTAAGTATTGAACTTGAAGGGTTTTTTTTATACATAAAATGTCATATTATAATGGTTTTGTTTATAAAATGTTCAATTTTGAAACTCCACCTAATTATATTGTTAGTTTTTTATTTATTTATCTTAAATAATCTCTTTCGAGGCAAAGATGCTGGTTTTTTGCTCCAATTACTGGAATATTTCAAATTGGACAATTTTCTCACCATACCTTTCATAACAAGGTCCTTGGGCACTAGCGGCCAATACAAACTTCACATATAAGCAAAATGCACGTGACATTTTGACAATGGAAGACGTTATTTGTTATGGTAATTACTTTTAGGCAAAAGGTCATTTTGGGTCCCTGTAGTTTGCCACTTTTACCACTTTAGATCTTGTTGTTTTAATTTGGTCAATTTTGTCCCTGTACTTTCAATTTCAAGCAATTTAAGGACAAATTCCAATTTCTGTCAAAATAGAGTAACTGCTGTTAATTGTTGAGGGGCATTTCGGTCCATAAACAAAGGATGGGAAAAATAATAATAAAAAGAAAGGAAGGGAAATATTTAAGAAAAAAGAAAAAAAGAAAAGGAGGCGTTCAGCCCAAACCAGGGGAAGTTGTTGGTTGAGGCAGGAAGGCGGAGATGGTGGCCTAGGAACGAGACCCAGGCGATTTGGGAAAAGAGGGAGAAGGCAGCGAAGGGGAGGCGTTCGAGCCTGAGAACGATCGAAGGGTTGGGTTCTCGATTTGAATCCACTTTAACTGGAGGGAGACCCAAACGCCGATGATTGGTCTTGGTGAAGAGGAAGGTGGTGAGGGCTGCGAGCGGGAAAGTGGTGAAAGAGGCGAGGAGGGAGGAGCTGAAGAAGAAGGCGATCTGGGAGACACCCAGATGCCCAAGTTCACGACCTTGTGCTCCTAGAGCACTGGTTGGTTGGTCCCTTTCAAGGCCTTGGAGGTACAATTTCTTCTTTTAATTTATAGAAATTATATTTATTTTGTTTTTTATTTGATTGTTTTGATTTAATGATATGTATTTATCTATCTATCCAGGAATCAGAGTGGCTAAAGTTTACTTTGCATGAGTTGTTGGGTAATGAGTATTGCCAGAACCTACCAATGTTGAAATCATCAAGATTGCTGCTCTATCCTACTACAAGTCTTTGCTGGAACTTCGCTGGAAAAACAGACTGACTTGGGTGAGATTTTGTTAAGATGGCCATAGAATTGGAATCTATTTTTCCTACCTGGAAAGCTTTCATATTTAGCATCAGACAATTGATCAGAGAGGTCTAGAAGGACCACCTCACAGTTGATGTTCATGACACAAACGAACACTGCCAGGTTGAGGTGGATGGGGAGAACCGAGAGGTGTTGAGAGATCTAGAGGTTGAGGTGGATGGGGAGAACCAAGAGATGTTGAGAGATCTAGAAGGACCACCTCCGCCATTGTTGAAGACTCAGTCGCCGGGATGCGGCTAAGGCTAGGCAGTTGACCACCTCTTTTTCTTTGTTATTTTTTTTATAAAAAAATTTACATCCTTTGTTTTTGGACCGAAATGCCCCTCAACAATTAACAGCAGTTACTCTATTTTAACAGAAATTGGAATTTGTCCTTAAATTGCTCAAAATTGAAAGTACAGGGACAAAATTGACCAAATTGAAACAACAGGAACCAAAGTGGTAAAAATGGCAAACTACAGGACCCAAAGTGACCTTTTGCCTTACTTTTATTCTTACTGTCTGATCATTCAGACCTACGAAACAAAACGATCAATTTGTAAGAGTCTCGTAAAGCCGGAGTGATGCAAGTGCCTTGCCCTTGAGCTTTGCCTTGGTGTCAACGTACTCACTCCAATTGGTGACGGGTGGGTAGAGGGCAGGGTGGCTTGCGCTTAGTAGTTTTGGTACGGGTGAGATTGGGACATTGTCTGGTGGTCCATAATTATAAACAACTGACAGACGGTGCTGAGTTTGGTTCACCAGTACCCGATGGAGGACACTCCCATACGACCTGTTAGATAATATGTGCATGAGGTCACCGACGTTGACTACCATAGCGCCGGGAACCGGTGGAACCCTAAACCAGCCGGTGCCCTCTTGGAAAACTTGCAAGCCACAGATCTTACTTTGGTGGATAATGGAGACAAGGGTTGAATCAGTATGGGGAACAAGACCCATGGCCCGATCAGGATGAGGACAAGCAGGGTAAAAATTCAACTGGAGGACATGTGCCTCTTGGTTATCAACTTTGGGGCCGGACCATTTGACATCTTCCTTGGATATACCTAATGAGGCAAGCATTATCCACGTCAGCCTAAAGGAAAGCCTTCCCAATTCTTTCTCATATTCTTCGGTAATAGAACTGAAAAAGAAAATCAATACGTTGGTTAATGCAAAACAAAGATATGCTACATATAGTATAACTGTATAATACTATATGTTGTGTGTGTGAGTACTGTGAGTACCAGATTTTGGTGTACCCTTGGGGCCAAAGTTTGGCATAATGTTCAAGTGGTGAACCAAGAATAGTGAAGCACTCAGACCAAATTTTCTTATCCCAAAAGGCAGATATGAGGGGGAAGCCGTAACCAGAAATGCCACCGGGTCCTCGGGCTACTTTGAGCTTTTGTTCGGCTGGTAGAGAGAAGAGGCTTTGAGCAACAGATTCCATGTCTTCAACCACATTGTTGGGAATGCCATGATTTATGAGTTGGAACACACCCCAAGTCCTGCATGCATGGCTTATGAGTTTAGAGGCATTTGGGTCATTTAGATCAATGATGGGCACAGAATCTGAGTCTAAAGAGGGATGTTCATTTAGGTTTGTCCATGCATACTCTTCTGGTATCTTATGCAATGACTTGAAGTCATCTGGTACCTTTCCCAGAATAACATCGAAAGTTTCGGAGTTGTAAGCATCAGGGGCTGTTGCAGTTGGAGCCATTGTTAGAGCAAATGTTGAGAGAGAGAGAGAGAGAGAGAGATTGTTCTTGGATGTAATTTTTATGCATTTAGTGCGTATATATATAATGATGCTGCCAAGCTTACCCAAACACCCCAGCCTAACTACCCCCACCCCAAAAGAGATAGACGTTGCGGAAATTTTTTTTTTAAAAAAAAGAGTGAGGATGATAAGTTCAAAAAAAGAAAATTAAATAAAAATTGACTATTGGATTTTGGTTTTTTGAGAGAAAGTTGGCTCTCTCTCTATTGGGTCAGTTTCATTGTGCATGCATAAACTTAAAAGGGAGAGAAAATGATGAAAAATTAAAAGAGAGAATCCAAAAGGAGAGAGTAATGAAAATGTATAAATGAGTAGCAGCTGAATTGATGAAAAAGAGGGAAGAAAATGATATAAATAAATAAATGAGAGGATTATATCTATGAAGAAAATAGGTTGGCAGTTACATTAAAAAGGAGCAAAAATGATCAAAAAGTAAATGAGAGGATGCAGATCTGTCAAGTAAGAAGAAGTTTCTGTTTTAGTACTTTCATCATGGTTTTGCATTTTGGTTCCTCATTTATTAATATGTTTATTTTTTTCCATAGTCAGCAGTGCAATTTTTGTTTTTGTTTTTCAATTTATGTTTTTGTTTGTAGTTTTTATTTTATTGCATTTTTTGTTTTTGTTTACATCATTGATATCTACATTGTATGTTTGTTGCAATTTGCGGTTTTTGTGTGAATCTATGTTGAAATGATTTTTTTTTTAACTGTTGATTGTTTATATAAATATTGTGTGATTGAATAAATATCACAAAAATAAGTTTGCTGCAATGGTTTGTGAGTGAGGTTTTCTCCTTTGAGGGTCAAGGTTTGAGTCCCTTCAATGACACAAAATCTTCTATTTTTAAAGGATGAAGGGCAGCTGAGTTGGTCCGCTGTTGGCCGACAATGGGCGGTGGCAGTTGGCCAACAATAGGCTGCGGTGGCCTCTAGCCGGAAATGGACTTGCCAGTACTACTTTTAATTATATTATTGTAAAATTAGTGTGTAATTTTGATAACTTTTAATTACATTATTGTACAATTAGGTACTACTTTTTGGTCTTTGGCCGTATGCTAATTAGATGGAAAATGATGGCTCTCTGTATTGGATCAGTTTCGTTGTGCATGCATAAACTTAAATGGGAGAGAAAATGATGAAAAATTAGAAGGGAGGATCCAAAAGGAGAGAGTGATGAAAATGTATAAATCAGTAGTAGCAGAATTAATGAAAAAGAGTGAAGAAAATGATATAAATAAATAAATAAGAAAATAGGTTGGAGGTTACATTAAAAAGGAGCAAAAATGATCAAAAAGTAAATGAGAGGATGCAGATCAAATAAGAAGAAGTTGACAATTTCATTAAAAAGGAGCGAAAATAAATGAGGAGGAGCCAAAAGAAGTTTGATTCAAAATGAGAAAAAAAATGATGAAAATGTAAACTAATACGTTAAAGTTCAAATAAAAAATAAAAAAGAGACACATGCTTTAAAGACTGTTTTGTTTTGGTATATACTACGAGGTGTTCCCATACCTGAAGGGTGGGATTAATCATCACTTGGGGTTCAGCTTGCCTCTGACCGCAAAGTGACAGGACCCGACCCGAATTCCCCCTTGGAACCTGTGACGAACCCTGCTTCCCTTCCGACATCTACCCGATGCCGGACCCACTTTACTAAAAAGTCTTGTAGCCCTAATTTAAACAGATAAACAGTTCAACTTCTGCCGAAATTTCGACAGAGTCTCCCCTATAGTTGAAACAATTCCCAAATTTCAGTACTTGCAAACAAGTACATAAATAACCCCAATTTCCAGTATGCACAAGGTAATGGCACACACAATAGCTAAAATTAAGAAAATGGGCCTCACGCCCTCTACCCAACTCAAACGAGCAACCAGAGCAACTAAAGATTTAAGTTTACAACCCGAGAAAGAATAAAGATAGAGAGTGATAGTATGTAACACCCTGTCCCAAAAATGACTGTTCAATTAATTATTTATTGTGAAATTACATTTTTGCCCTTGGGTGTAGGGGCACTTTAGTCTCTTTTTGTTCAGGAAGAATTTTGAGGGCTATCAATCTTACATCTAGATCTAGGTTTAGATTCACTATTGATTTCTTCAAGATGTTGGTTTCTTGAAGAGATTGATATTGTTGTGTGAATCTATATTTTCTCATACTGAAGACTAGTGTTGATGTACTACTATGGTTCAAGTGAGGAGTTGTACAGCGATAAAGGGTGCCATGAAGATGAAGACCTAGAAGAACTAGCTGCCATTTTCATGAAGAACCGGTTGAGGTGCATTTGATCCCAAGTGAGTGGAGTTGCTCTGAGGTATAAGCTACCACTTAGAGAGAGTCTAGGTGATTTTGAGCTTGTATGGGTGCCTCTGTATTGAATTCCTTTTGAACATAGTGGATTGCTTGGTCGGATTGATGACCCACAGTTTTTCCGAGTGGTGGGTTTCTGGGTAACCATGTTCTTGTGTCTTGCTTGATGATATGTGATTGAATCCATGTTTCTACAAAGTTCCTTTTATTTATACTTGATGTCTATTGGATTGCATTCCTCTATATGTTTGGATTAGAGCACACACTTAGGTCACAATAGTTGTTGCTAGCACTGGGGGAGTCATAGCTTGACAAATACTTATGAGTACATAGGTTGTCACATATTCATACTCTGTTTTGCAAGATAATTTACTTGGTTAGTCACTTGGCTAGTCTATTCCATGTGGAGCTTTTGTTTGTGTATGACTGCTTTTGTAACATCTCGTCCCGCTTTTAATTTTAATTTTAATTTTGGGAATTTTAAAGTGAAAAGACGGTTTTGCCCTTAGGATTTTTAAAGTGATTTGGGGTTCAATTTTTGTTCTAGAAATTTTCTTGGTTCCAATGCGTAAAGCTCGAGTTCACGAGTCTATAGCCACGTGGCGAGCTCGAATCGGAGTTCAAAACGATAAAGTTTTGGTCAACGGAAGTTAGGGGCAATTCTGTAAATGTAGAAAAGCCAAATTTTAAATCCCTTGCCAGCTGGTCCAATAAGGTGGAGACCTCTCTCTCTCTCTCTCTCTCTCTCTCTCTCTCTCTCTGCCGTCTAATCACCTTTGGTGATGGCACTGGTGGGAAAAGAAACATCACCAACCAGTGAACCCATCTAGCACCATAACCAGCCCCATCAGCCACTTATGGTGATGTCGTGAGCTTCAAAAAGGCCGAGCCTTTCTAAGTTTTCTGATGTCATTTTTGGCGGCCATTTTCGTTGATCCAGGTATGGATCTTCATCCTACCTTCATGCTCTAGCAATTGGTAAAAATGGTTGGTGTTGATTTTGTCGTTTGAGAGATTGATTTGAACAACCATGGTGGCCATCATTTTGGTTGAGTTTCATAGATGCTACACACTTCCTTGGGCGGGTTTCTTGAGTTCAATGCAAGGAGAGCATCTAGTTTTTGTTTTAATTTTGAAATCTGCACACTAGAAGTATCATTAGAATTACTAACAACACGTTTACCTCTTATATCAATGTGTTGGGTCTCCATTGCTATCTCCTTAAAGAGTTCATACGTTTCTTCAGGAGTCTTGGTTTTATAAGAACCACCTGTAAAATTGGTGACAATATTATGACTAGAAGGGGTTAGTCTTCATAAAACATACGTATTTGAAGTTTTAAAGGAATCCCATAATGAGGACATTGATTGAGCAACCCATTGAATCTCTCCCATGCTTCACAAAATGACTCATCATGTTGCTGTACAAATAACAATATCTTGTCCCTAAGCATGTCTGTCTTTTTGCATGGAGAAGTATTTTTTCAGGAACTTCTTTTGAATGGCAGCCCATGTAGTGAGTGAACCAGGCTTCAAAGAATTCAACCAATACTTTGCCTTATCCTTTAAAGTGTATGGAAACACTCTTATTCGAAGTTGATCTTCCGTCACACCCGTCAGGGGAAAAAAGATTACAACATTAAAAATATCCTTTATATGAGTTAATGGATCTTCATTAGGTAAACCGTAAAAGGAAGGTAACATATTAAGATGAGAAGATTTAAGCTCATAGTTCCGAGCTACGATGGGCAACAGGATGCTTGAAGGGGATGCTGGAATTGTTGGGATATCAAGATCTCCCATGAACTCATTGGCAGCCATCTCTTCTTCTTCTTCTTGGTCTGAACTTGCTTCGGAATTTGAAGGTGAAGAACCATGAAGATTAGCGTGGAGAGTAAGACTTTTAAATGTGGCAAGAGCTTGCTCTTTTGCAATTGACAGTTCTCTTTCTAGTCGATTCTGAATTTCAAAGAGATCACCCAATTGGGTTGTAACATTGGTCCTACATTCAAAGATCTCAAACGTTGGAACGAAGACCTCATTTGTTCAAGGAATGGTCTTTTAAACATAAACTACCTAAAACAGATAATTAAATTAACTAGACAATACTAAAAGAATAGGATAACCTTGGGCACATAACCAGGGAAGAACTGTAGTTCAGTCCTCGGCAACAACGCCAAAATTTATTGTGTTGCTTTAACTCGCAATTGTATGAGCCAATTAGTAGTATAGCAAGACAAGTACAAGGTCGTACCCATGAGGACTAAGAAGTTCATATTAATTATGTACTTAGATTACCCAATTCCATAAACAAGGTTTGAGGTAGCTCTAAAACTTTGCAGAAATCCCCTCTCGCATACCCTAACCGCCACTCTCTCTCACTCTCTCTCTCTCTCACACACACACACACGCACACAAGGCTCTGGCCACCACACACGGCTTCGGCTACCCGGTTCTCCCTGAGTGAAATCTTCATACAATTTGTTAGCTACTATTTCTCCTATACACAGTCGACCTAACTTAGGTATCGGAGGGCCTTTGGCCAACAACCCCCGGTGTGGTCTTTTCACTCCGTGTTGTTTTGCAAGGAGAAAGAAAAGCGAAGAGGAAGAAGGGATCTTGAGACAAATGTTCTCTAGGGACGAAAATCACTCCCACAGTACCTTAACTGATGCTGAACAGAACAATGTGATCGAATCTGCAGCGGAGATGCTCTATGGTTTAATTCATGCTAGATACATAGCTATTCACAAAGGATTGTCTGCAATGGTAAGGTGTTTAACAATGCAACTTTATATATGGTTTTTTTCATCATGTTGGATTTCAGGCTTCCTAATTCAACAGTGTGCAATTCAGTTGGAGAAGTACAGGAACTATGACTTTGGCAGATGTCCAAGAGTTCACTGCAATAAACAACGATGTCTGCCTGTTGGGCGGTCAGACATCCCAAGGTTAAGTACTGTCAAAATCTACCGTCCCAAGTGCGAAGACATTTATGCCCCACAATCCAGACACCAAGATCGTATCCTTGTAATAAAATATGTATGACTTTTACAAATGACTTCAGTTATGTTTTGTTGAACATCAGTTTTTCAATGTTTCCTTGACAAACACTCTTAGAAATTGATGAAGCATATTTTGGAACCACATTTCCTCACCTTTTTTTCTTGACCTATGGCCATCTTAAACCGCAGAAGGCGAGTCAGAATTATTTTCCGAGAATATATGGCTTGAAAGTCCACGAGGAGGAATGATAAATCTTTTAGCTGCAAAGTTGCTCCTCTTGATGAAGAAAGGTAAAGGGGACCAAGCAGTGTTGTTTCCCCTTGTAAGAGAAAAAAAAAACAGATGGTTGTTGCCAAAAGCCCTGTTTTCAATGTACGTTCTGAGTTGTTCATAATGGCTGTAACTTGTTTAAGTGGAAAAGTTCATATTGTTACGCGTCATGATTGATGTGTGGATGGTGGCCATTTACTTTATGAAGTAATTAGAGATTTTGAAGTGCATCGTGGGCCTCCATTTCCAAATACGCGTACCTTCTTTCAAATTTCATGCTTATAAAAGCTGAAGGGCAACCTCAGCCCTACTTACAGAGTTAGTTTTGTTTTCTTTTAACTTTTCTAGTTTTTTCTGCCTTTCTAACAGACAAAAAGCTCATAACTTGCTGAAAGGGATCAAGAGCTTTTCTACCAGGAAAAAAGTGTGGACAAGACATCTTATAGGAAACCAATAGATAGTGATATAGGCAGTAAACCGGTCTATAAATATATTTTGAGCAGCATTGGGTCTAATACTGGTTGAGGATATGGTAGTACAGAAAACTGTTACCAGCATTCTAGGGCTAATAGCTGTTATAAAAAACTACAGAACAGTTTGGTATCACTTCCATCATTATATTACATTCAAAAGGGAATAAATATTATATATCAGTTTCCATGGACAAACCTAGCTCCAAACTATTCAAGGGTCAGGTAAAAGAGTGGTAATCTCAAGGGACATCCATCAGAATCACAACAATCACCATGCTGCAGCAGTTAATTTCTCAAAATCACGATGGATATTCAAAATGCCTTCAGTGATAGCATTTGCTTCTGATTGCAGCTTGCCAATTTCAGAACCTTTGGCCACATCGATTGACATCAGCATCGCCCGTTTTTCCTGCAAGTGCTTCACCATCGTATCAATCCGACTGATTGTTTCATTATTTCTGGTTCTGTCAAGAGTACACTCCGTGATCTGAATTTCAACTTCTTTTGATTGGTTCTGAAGCTGCCCCAACTTAACTTTCATTTCTAGCAATTCCTTCAGACGATGTCGTACTGCTTTGACATCAAATCCCAACATTTCCAAGTCAACCAGTGCTTCCAAATTGCTATCAAATAAGTCTCTAGGATCGCCAACTTGCAACTTGGAAGTCTTCTCTACCAAAGAGGCAAAGGTTATCATATTTCCAAGTGCAGATCCTTCACGACAAACTGCTTTACACTTCACCAGAGGATGAAAATGTGGCTTTTGCGGAAATCTTTTGAATATTTCCATGGATTCAATACTTTCCCAAAATGGAGAACTTCTCACAAAAGGCGAATGTGGACTGTCTTGTTGCTCAACTTGTGTTCCTCTAGCCTCATTTTGTTGGTTGGCGATCCTAGCAGGATTACCTGGAGAACACAATCTTGATATTAGTCAAACTAATGACACCCAAAGGAATCTATTGAAAATTTTCACAATAGCTTACTTGAGCACTCTATGGCTTTTACAGAATGCATTTCATCTATGCACAGTGATAAAGGTTGATCATGGGCACATGCCATTACAGATATTCCGGTCACAGCCACCTGAACTTCTTTTGTTGAGTAATCCATTGCAGTATCCACAGTTTTTGACTCTTTCATCCCTTCTTCAGAATCTACAAATTTAATAAAGACATGAAATTTTAGACAACACAAGATAAAAAAAGAATACAATAAGCAAGTACCTCCAAAGGGGAAAAAACAATAAAGGAAAAGCATATCCCTATTATGTTAAGGTAACAATTTTTTTTGGTCTAGCAACACTTTGAATACATCCATGGTTTCAATTTTTTTCCCAACTGGAAAACTTTTTCAGGAAAGGCAAATTGGACTGTCTTGTTGATCAGTGTCACCTGTTACACCAGTTTCAACCTGTCTTCCTCTGACCTCATTTTGTTTGCTGGAAAACCCTGCAGGGTTATCTACAACACAACCTTGATGTTAATCAAAGAAACCAAAGCCAAAGAAATACTTTTGACAACTTTCTCAATTGCTTACTTAAGCCCTGTATTATTTTCTCAATATCAATTGCAGTAGCTTCAGTTTCTGCTTCGACCATTGCATCTTCAGAACCTGAGATTTTAGGAAAGCTATGAATTTTATACTATGCGGGATAACAATAAATAGGATTAAACAATTACTACCAACATTTTAAAAAGTGAGAAAAGGATAAGGAAACCCCAATTATTTTCCTCTTTTCGTTCGTCTACCAATATGTGGTACTTTTCCTTATTGACTCGTTTTGACAAAAGAAAAATCTTAAGGGACTTAAGTAGCTCCCTCACACATGATTCAGTTGCAGAATCTACACTCAGTATTACCAAAATCAGTGTATTTTTTGAATTCCAAAATCATTGTTTCTTAATTATGTTTAACTACCTCTATTCTTGAATCTTCCAATTTCATTCTCCTAATCACTCATCCAAATGTGGAAATTGACTCGTATCTTTTTCACAACAAAAAATTATAGAATACAAAAGCAAAAACATACCAGTCATGGGGAGCATTCAAATTAAATTGCACACGAGTTCCTGTAATTCTTTTTACATAAACTAAAGGTTTTTCCAGGTTCTGCTGTACCATACCATTATCATTGACAGCTTGAGTCCTAGTCAATTCAACTTTAGCAACAACTCCAGTTCCATTGTGCTTCTCACCTGCCAAAAATAGAATTTATTCAGGCGACAAGTCTTCTACTCCGTTGTGCTTAATTCAGGTTGTTAGCTACTCATTCCTGTCAAATCCCACATTGTTATTACAGGCAATTCAAATATATCATTCGTATCATCTGCAGCAAAAGATCCAACGCCATTATGTTCCTCAACCTCAACCACACATGCTGGTACACATTTGATTTTGTAAATATACACATCTATCAAGAATTGTGTAGCTCTGACACATTATGCACACCTTTTGCTGGATCTTTTGAGTGTTCAACAAGATATTCAGGCAGTTTTCCATTCCCTTTTATTTTACTGCTCACCCCATCTTCATTCCATTCAACCTCCTGAATGAATCAATAAGAAATATGATGATCAACAAACTTGGGTTAGAGGGAAATAAATCTCAATAGGATGCCTCATAGTTTTTTGAATTAATTATAGATAAAATTAAAATAAATTATCATAGTTTTTTCTATTAACAATTGTCTTAAACAAACAAAAACAAATATTTCTAGAATTATGGGCATGAGCCATCTTAGTCCTTCCTTTCACTTTTACAGCACCCTCTGAGGTATAATTAAGCTCTCTTGTGTTATGTAACACTCCTATATCAATATATACATATATAATTAGAAAGAAAATGAAAAAAGAGGCCACTCTGTATCTCAACCATGACTACTTTAATCGCCAAATTAGCATGTATCCAGTTAGCTAACACGAGAATCATTCCTTTCTCTTGAACATAAATGTTTTAATCCTTGTCATCATATTGGTCTTCCATTTATTTGATAGGAAGCACACTGGTCTTGCCTTTCTACTCCAAAGCTTAATGCAGACTGTTTTGATACATAGAGAGATATAGAAGGAAGTGTAGCATACAGGCTTCAGATATACCTCTATGGGGAGCAGACACAATGTTCCAGCATGAGATCCCCCTGTTAGTTCAGAATCTGACCTTATACCAGAAGATTCAATGTTGTCTGGTACATACTCATCTTCAACATTTTCTTCATCAGCATTTTCTATTTCACTGCCCTTCTTGACTGCAACAATTTATACACATTTGGTTTAGTGGATTACATTACCCAATGAATATGTTAATACAGAAATAATATCATGTAATGTTAATCAGTGTGGATATATGCCTATGGCTATTGATATTTTCACCAGGCAATTTCAGTGGCCTGCTCCTCCCCTCATGTCTCACTCTTGGCCAAAGGATATCAACTTCAGAATTTTGTGGTTTACCTTTTCGTTTATCAGAAACTATTGTTCGATTGTCCAGTCCTCCAACCTGCTGTTGCTTAGTCTTCTGCAATGGGAATAAAATGCATTCTGATCAGGACCATCAGGTGTCAGAAAAAACAAAACCAGAGGAAAAAATAATGCATCTCTTTTTCCTTTTTTTTTTTTTTTTGGTATATATCACTTCTTACATTCAAATGTATGCTTCTCAGCATAGAAACTCAAACTTACCTACGGTCCAAACATGTTTACTATCATACCCATAATTAACAAGCCATGACAACCCCCGCCCTTTTCCCATCATAAAACAAGAGAAAAATACACATACCTTAAAGTAAGGAACCCAGTTTCCATTGATCATAGTAACCCGTTTTCCATTGATCATAGTAACCCATCTTCCATCCGTCCAGTACATGTGAGGCCTCAATTCTGACTGACTGTATTGCTTCACCTCCTCTGTGAATTTAAAACCGACCATATACTTTTTTCCTGTAATCACTTTTTTAATCACTCCGACACACCAACCGATATCACAGAATGCATCCACCTTTTCCAGCAACCTAAAATCTCTTTCCACCAACTTTGGAGGCTGAGGCCGAATCTGTTTGCCACCTATGACCACTTTAACATCATAGTTGTTTGAGCTCTTATATTGAAGCAAGAAAGAGTTGACCCCTAATTGACCAAGATAAATTGCTGGGAACCAAGCACAGAATAGATGTTCTTCGTTGAGATTCACTTCCACCGCTGTCCCAGGGCTGAAAATTGATCCCACCATATTCTTTGAACAATTAATGAAAAATATCAGTTTTCTTTCTATTAGAAGCACAGCATAAAGAAATTTCTATCATCCCTCAAAAATAGGAATCCAGATATATTGCAAATGAGATAAAGGAATGAGCTGAAAAGGCATGAACTTGCAAACATATAAGTAAAGACCTCAATAAATCCAAACTTAAAACTCCATAAAATCACAAGTTCCTAACAAACACCACAATATCAGAGAAGTCCCAGAAAAAATTTAGAAAGTACAAACAAACCTGATATCAAGTACTGGTTCGGACCAAGGACAACAAGCAATAAAAATAACAACTTTGGTTGATAATTCAGGAAAATCAATAGAATAGTCAAGAGAACCAATGATACTCATGACAACCGGTATTAAAGAAAACATGAACACGGATAAACTGCTCTTAAAAAGTGCAACAACATAAAAAGATTATCTTTTTAGGAAAAAAAAAAAAGAATCTAAAAGCAGAACAACGAAGGCAAGGCCAATATACAAAAAACAACCTGCATGTTCTTAAATCATGAAAATCCATGGATAGAAAGCTCCAAAAACAATTCATTGATAAACAAAATAAAGCTCATGCAAGCATAAACCAAGTGCAAATCCTATAATGAAAAGACAAACCCACATGCATTATTAAAATGTAGAACTAGTACCTCCTTCTGGGCACCAACCCATATGCCGTCCTGCAAATCCCAATGAGGCCGCAACTCAGAGCGCCTTAACTCAAGCAGATCAGGTGGGTTTTTGAAACCCACGGTATACTTGTCATCCTCAAACCTCATCACAACCCCCACCCACCAAGCATCACGGTAATAGGCGTCTACGACGTCGGCTGGCTCCAAGGGCTGGTCAGGATTGTCAGGAGGCGGCACTGGCCGGATGGAGCTCACGTCAACGAGCTCAGTGAGTGGCTTGTTTGGGTCATCTTCAGAGACCAGACTCTCGTACTGAACCAGAGCCTTGCTTGAGTTGCCAATGCTCTTCCTTTTCTTCTTTGGTGAGCGATCTGGGGGGTGTGGGTCAAGGATTATGGCTGGGAACCATGCACCTCTGTACCCGTCTTCGTTGCTGCAAACTTCTACCTTTGAATCCTTGCTCAAATGCGCTTGGCTCCGCTTCACAACCATTTTCCTACTTGTTTTCTCTCACTTTTTGGTTCTCCAGAGAAAAACAGATTATATAAAAACCTTTTAAGTACCAAATTGATGTATAAGCCCAAGTACATTTGCTGACCATTAATATCCCAAAAACGCTTAAGTAGGAAAGTTATAGTCAAGGTCAAGTTTTTGGAGAAAGGTTGGAATCTTTTGGTCTGTTGCTCTCCAAGTGGGCACGGTCGATTTGGACCGGTTTTCTCAACAAAAACAAAAACAAAAAAAAACAAAAAATCTGAATCGAAAATGAAGATCGGTTTGGTTTGAACCAATTTTGCTAAAAATTTATAGGTAAATTCGAATCAACTCGGACCAATCTGATTTCAGTTCGATTCTTGCAATTTCGGTTTGGGCCTTAGCCCAAAATTTGATTATATAATTTTTTGGAAAAACTACAGTAAACCCCCTAACCTATAGGGTCAATTACAAGTGACTATCCGATTTTGAGGACATTTATGAGTACATACACAACGTCACAGAAAACCTACAGATTGCCCCCGCCGTTAGCGAGATCGTCAGAATATCTATTATCTGCCTATGTGGCATTTGTGGGACTCATTTTTTAACTGACGTGGACTCCACATAAGACATAAAATTAATAAAATAAGATGCCGAATTCCTAATATAATATTAAAAAATTCTGCATATGTTAAAAATAATTTTTAAATCATATAAAAATCATTAAAAAATGAAGAAAAAAAAATCTCATCTCTCTTCTCCAACCCAGCCAACCTCTCTCCCTCCCGACTCAACCCCATCTCTCAGCCACCCAGCCACCTCCCTTCAGATGATGAAGACGAATTTGAGGGGAAAATTTGCAGACCAATGTCTGCTACCTCCTCCCCTCACAGCACCACCAGCCCACCCCCGACCCCCTTCTCTCACTCTTGTTCACTGTCTGTCTGTCTGTCTGTCTCTCTCTCTCTCTCCTTCAAGTCTTACCCAGATTCCCAAATTTAGTCACATTTGAAACATCAAAGTTCATCACCGACGCCGACCTTGCATTCTTGGCCCAAACATCCCCCAAAATCGAGGTTATCAACCTCAGTCTCAAAACCCCATGTGAAATTTCATACCAATTTGATAAGTATTGATCTTTCATACCAATTGGGTCTGCAAATTCGAATAGCATTTTGAGTTTGCAAGGTTGTTCATTGATTACAGATTGTGGATTGGGGTTTTTGGCAAATGGGTCTTCCTCAAAAACCATGAAAAGTTTGAATCTTGCAGAGTGTGATGAGGTGAAATGGTGAGATCCATATCGAAACCCTAACCCAGCCATAGCTTCCCTGTGAGATCCATTCAACCAATCTAACAAATAAAAATTGATATGAAGAAAAATGGATCTAAAAATGATTTTGGCTTTTTCAATTGGGTTTGTGTTGATGCAGCGTTTGTCTGCTCAACTTCAATGCTATCCAATGTTAATCTTCTTCAACACGATTTTTCCTTTTCATTCTATGGTGAACCAAAGAGAGAGTCAAGATCCAAAAATAGAGAGAGAATAAGGTGGGGTTGTTAGAGTTCCTTCTTGGCTTTCCATGGCAGATCGAGAATGATGGCTACATATCAGAATTAGAGAGGGGGACTGGGTTTTGTTAAGAAGATCAGTTTGTTGGTTGTGGGAATTGTTTTAATCATTTTAAAAGGTAAAGGGAGGAGGAGGGATGGTGGCTGGGGATGAAAGCAGGGGACAGAGACGGAAAGGGGATGGGGAGGGGTGGCTGAGGTCGTGATAGGGTTGGCTGGGTGTGGAAGAGACTGTGAGAGCTTTTTTTGTTTTGAATTTTGAATTTTTATTTATTTAATATTTGAAAAAAACAAAAGAATTTTTTATCATATGTTTTGTCCACTTGTAAGTCCACATGATTAAAAAATGGAACCCACATTCGCCACGTCAGCATTTAACAGATTCACTAACGGTTTGGCTAAAGGAGGGGGCACCCTTGTAATTTTCCGTGACATTGAGTATATACTCGTAAATGTCTCCAAAATCGGGTAATCACTCATAAGTGACCCTATAGGTTAGGGGGTTTACTGTAGTTTTTCCTAATTTTTTTATAGACCTGCCCAAAATGTTATTATATTATTGACCTACCCCAAATTTGAACTTCCAACAAGCTTTTAACACATCAAAATGAATCTAACTTTAGCAAAATATAAATTACAATCCAAATTCAATCCAACTTCAGCAACATATAAATTACAACCCAAATTCAATCCAACTTCATTAAATTCCTCCTAATATTGAAAAGTAGCTAGAGCAGACTTAGTAGGTGTGGATGAACTCATAATATCTACATAAAAAAAAAAACATAAATCCATTAGAACATTAGTCAAACATACAAATTATATAATACATTAATAAAGCACATAAAATTACAAAGAAATACCTAATTCAATCGATTCATAGAACTCCATCTCTTGAATTGTTTGCTCATATTGTAAAGAGGATATGTCATCCGACCTTAACCAATTTTGAGAGCAAATTAAGGTCTCCACAATTTATGAGTCAAAAAAGCATGAAATGAATTAACTACCTGACCACCCGTGCTAAAGCATGATTCCGAAGCCACCGTTGATACCGGGATGGCAAGCACATCTTTTGCAATAAATGCCAAACCCGAATACTTAACCCCATTCAATTTCCACCACTTCAAAACATCGAAATTCATCAACCACATCTTTAATAGGGTCGGTGATGTACCTATCAATCTTATGCTCCAATATCACAACATCATTTGCTCGAGTCTCTTTTCTCCAATTTTCAGTCATTTGTCTTTGTTTTTTTTTTTCCCCATCGGCTTAGGCTACTACTTGTATTCATGGTAGTAGTATCACTAGAATAATAACTATTACTTTGAGTGGATGGTGGTGGTGGCGGTATTAAGCTTCTTTAAAATCTCTTTGATCTCATTCTTCTCCTTAATCGCATCTTCCAGATTTTCAAACAATCAAGCAAACATGACTCGAGGAGTTTACCAATTGAGTTCCCCTTATGATTGAAAATGACACAAAAGTTCAAGACTCTTTTGTGCAAGTTCCAATCACCATCTATGTAATGTGCCATGATGATCATGTAATTTATGTTTTCAACACTTGTCTAAGTGTCCGTTGTGAGGCACACTCTATGTGGTGCTAATTCTTCTTTCAATTTTTGTTTCATGGCATCATACATTACCATGAAATGCCTCACAAGTGTCCTACGAGATTGCACTTGGAAATGGGGGTTCAAAGAATTACAAAACCGCCTAAACCCTTTTCCTTCAACCACACTAAACGACATTACTACCACCTCTACACATACCTTTAACCACTCTTCTTTACCATGCACTGTTAATGTAAGAACCTCATGTTCTTGGTCAACATACAAGAGTTTTTGCCGTATATCTTTAGGAACCCTCCTCGGATATTTCTTACATAGGTTTTCAATATGCTTCCTCAAATTTGGGGTCCCATTTCTAGTGGAGTCTGCTGTGGGAGCAAATTTCCCCACAAGCATATTCGATTGGAAAGATTCCCCTTTCTTCTTCGCCGCCTCTTTCTCCCTGCAAAATAAATTGGATAAGAGGACCACACCCGGGGGGTGTTGGCCAAAGGCCCTCTGATGCCTAAGTTAGTTCAATTGATTTAGGGAAAAACCAATAGCTAAATAGGGTACGGAGATATATATGTAAGGTGTAAACCGGGCAGCCGGAGCCTTATGTAAAAGAGAGAGAGAGAGAGAGAGAGAGAGAGAGAGAGAGAGGAGGTGGCTAGGATTTGTGAAGGGAAGAGCTCTCTAGAGTTTTAGTAGAAATTCTGACGTACCTCATTCCTTGTGCGTGGCCAAGTATTTATAGAGGGCCTTGACGAGGTTGGTGAGGTTGGCGTGGTTGGTGAGGTAGGTGAGGTTGGTGAGGTTGGTGTATTTAGGGATTTGATTAATTAGGGAATTAATCAAATCCCTAATGGTGGTAGGTGAGGTTGGTGGGGTTGGTGTATTTAGGGATTTGATTAATTAGGGAGATTAATCAAATTCCTAATTGTGGTAGGTAGGTGATTAATTCCCAATCTGATTAGGTAACTCCTCATTTAATTGGGAAATGTGGTAGGAATAAAATCGGTTTTTAACTTAATTAGGTATTTCTCAATTTAATTGGATAACCCCCAATTAAATTGAATAACCCCCAATTAAATTGAATAACCCCCAATTAGGTCAAATAATCCCCAAATGGAAGGAATTATTCGACCTAGGGTTCTGATTTAATTTGGTTTCCACAAATGCCCCCCAGCTTCTGCATGGCGCGTAGTGGCATGTAGGAGATGTAGATCATCTATTGGGCTGTCCAGGTGTAACTGGGCTTCCTTCTTGGATTTGGGCTCCCAATAGAAGTGGGCTTTTGACTGTTCTTGGAGTTGGGTATCCAGTAGGAATGAGCTTGCGATTCCTTCTTGACCTAGGATGCCCAACCTATATAAATGCATGGCTTTTCTTCACTCTTCTTCACATCGCAAACTTAACTTCTCTACTTTCTAGCTTGAGAGAGATCTTGGAGAATTTGTACTGCTTGTCGAAGAGAGGAGTCGCCGTGCATCCCAAGGTAAGTCGAGCTTGTATATTTCTTTTTCTTCATCTTTTCTTCTTTTTTGCTTTGAGGATCAACTAGGGGAAGCCCGGCTAGTTGTCGTCATGACAGGCGACAACTGGTAGTGGGCGGCAGCTGTGGTAGAGTAGGTGCACATAGGTGGACCAGCTATTGCCTATCGTCGCAGGTCTGGGCTGAAGCATGCTTGGTCTCATGCATTGCAGGCCTCGTCTGCTGGGCGAGTATCGCGAGGAAATTGGTGGTCTGCCCCCTGTCCAGGATGTTTGAGAGATGGAAGCAGAATGGTCCAAACTCTGATGATCTACCCAAAGGAAGGCTGATGTCAAGTCTTCAAGAAATGGAGTTGCGACTTCGCGTGCGAATGATGTGTCTCGGTTGAGGAAGAAGCCAAAGCTCCCTTCTACTGAGAAGACTCAAGTAGGAGCTGTTCCCCCATCATCTGCTAGGGTTAAACATCTCGTTGGTGAAGATAACAGGAAGGTTGGTGGTATGCGCAGTGCTCGGGATGTTCTACTCAAGCCTCCTGCTGACAAGCTTGGAAATCGTGATCTGCTCCGTGACGTGGTCCGCTCGCAAACTAGTTCACCTGCCCAACTATCGCGATCTAGTTGTTGAGTCATAACTAGTCGAGCGTAGAGTTGATTCAGCATCGTCGACTTCTTTGGGGGTGAGGATGGCGGCGGTTGAGAAGACGAGAAAGTCATCTGTCCGGGTGAAAGATTCTTTTACAACGTCAGCGGTTGATCCCAAGGTGGACAAGTCCAACCTTGCAGGGGGTGTAGGTGTGTCTGATCTGCTGAAGATGAACCGTCTGTCAAGTCCGTCTGCTTGCTTCAAGCTAGTTGATCATATCCATCAGGCTGGTGATCTTGACACAGTCTCAAGTCTTTCCTTGGAAAAACAAAGGGAAGCAACATTTCATCTGCTTCAAAAAAGAATAGTTTTTGCTGTTGAAACTATCCGAAACTCGTCTGCTGTTGCCTCCTCTTCTGCTGCTGACTTGGTTAGTCGAAAAGATGCCTACTTCCGTCTTGAGAACAAGAATGCTGACGTCTCCTTTAGTTATGACAAGCTTCTGGCTAGATTTGGCGCATATCATAAGTCTGTTGAAAAGTCCAAGTTCAAAGCTACCATGAATGCGTACAAGTTGGGCTACTTAGACTGTTCAAATGGAAATGATCCCTTCTATGTCATTGGAGATGGAGACATCGAGATGCTCTGTTCTGACTTGCTCTATGTGAAAAGTAAGCAGGTTAATGCTGTGAACATGGAAGGAGCTGAAGAGCAGGCAGTTGAAGAGGCGGTAGCTGAAGAGGATGCAGCAGATGAGGTAGTGGCAGACGTCGCGGATCCAGCAGGTGGAGCTGCTGAGAACGTGGCTGATCAAGCGGACGCCGAAGAGGCTGTAGACCAAAGAGGCTGTAGATCAAGGATCTCGTGTTGGCGTCTCAAAGTAAATGAAGACTCCTTTATTTCTTTTCACCTTGTAGTCTGCTTTCTTGTTTAGAATAATTGGTCTTGTCTGACCATCTTCTTTTTGTTGAACTTGGTAAGTGCCAGGGTCACCCTTGAGGGACTCCGGGCATGTTTTGCATATCCCGTAGGATGTTTTCCCTTAGGAAATAGGCGAGGGCCAGGGTCCCCCTTGAGGGACTCCGGGCGTGTTCTGCGTATCTCGTAGGATGTTCTTCCCTTAAGAAATTGGCGAGGGCCAGGGTCCCTCTTGAGGGACTCCGGGCGTGTTCTGCGCATCCTGTAGGATGTCTTGGTCGTTGCCCTGCGTCTCCCGAAGGACGCTGCTTATGGGCAACTGTGTGACTATCCTGCCTCTCTTAGGAAATGGATAGGAACCTGGATACTTCCCGGAGGAGGCATGGAGACCTCCTTTTAAGAAATTCTTGGCGCACCCTGCGTCTCCCTTAGGACGCTTCTTTGCAGGCTGTGTCTCCCGAAGGACACTTCTAGTCGTCACCCTGCATCTCCCGAAGGATGCTGCTTATGGGCAACTATGTGACTATCCTGCCCCCCTTAGGAAACGGATAGGAACCTGGATACCTCCCTCAGGAAGCATGGTGACCTCCTTTTGGGAAATTCCTAGCGCACCCTGCGTCTCCCTGAGGACGCTTCTTTGCGGGCTGCGTCTCTCAAATGACGCTTCTGGTTGTCGCCCTGCGTCTCCCGAAGGACGCTGCTTATGGGCAACCGTCTTTTGTTGTGGCACATTCAGGAATTTGCAGTAGTTGCTTCTCTTCTTTAGAAATGTGCAGGGCTCAGTCATCTGCTTGTTTATGCATTGTGAGCCATTGTCGGTAACTGGTGATTGTGGGCAACCAAGCCGACATATGATGTTTCTTCAGATGAATCGTTCCACATCGGCTTCTTTAGTAGAGGATAAAGCTTCGTTCTCGATCCATTTAGTAAAGTAGTCGGTGGCAACGATCATCATATTTTTCTTGGCAGGTGCTGGTGGCAAGGGACCCACTATGTCAATGGCCCATTGCATGAATGGCCATGGACTGTTTTGCGGATGGTAGACTTCGGCAGGCAAGTTAGGAATTGGCTTGTATCGCTGGCAGCAATCACATTTCTTGACATATTCAGTGGAGTCGTGGCGCATGGTAGGCCAGAAGTAGCCTATGTTTAGAGCCTTCTGGGCAAGTGATCTGCCCCCAGAGTGATTGCCACACTCGCCATCGTGAATTTTACATAGAACCTCAAGTGTTTGAGGGTACTTTATGCAGGTGAGATGAGGGCAGGAGTATGATCTGCGGATAAGCTTGTTGCCGTGTGTGTAGTATCTCGCGGCCTTCTGCTGGACCTTTCTGGCTTCGGTCTTGTCCGTTGACAGATTTCCATTCATCAAGTAGTCGATGATGGGGTCTTGCCAACTGGGGTCCTCGTTGATCTGCATTGTGTTGATTGGTTCTATTTCTTCGATGCTTGACCGGTCAAGGTGTTCGACCGGGATGGAGCGTCTGAACTGGGTATCCAGCACTGATCCTAGGCTTGCCAGTGCATCTGCATGCGCGTTCTCTGCCCGTTGTACCTGTTGGATGGTGAAGGTTGGAAACGCCTTCAATAGCTCTTGGACTTTGTCAAGGTACAAGATCATCCTTGGGTGCTTCGCTATGTATTCACCTGACGCTTGACTCGTGATCAACTGGGAATCCGAGTAAATGGCTAGCTTCTTGATCGCTAGCTCCTTCGCCAAGAGCAGGCTAGCGAGTAATGCCTCGTACTCTACCTCGTTATTCAAGGCCGGGAAACCAAGCATGATGGCTTGCTCCACTACGGTTCCATCAGGGGTGATGATGACGACACCTGCTCCTGCTCCTTTTTGGTTCGACGCTCCGTCTACACGCAATTGCCACATGTCTATAGGTTGGCCAGGTTCGGCGGAGGTGCCGTCTGCTTTTGACCTTTCCTTTTTACTGTTGACCAGCTTCTCTTCATCGGCTGATGGGGTGAATTCTGTCATGAAGTCTGCTAAGGCCTGGGCTTTTATTGCAGTTTTTGGCCAGTAGAGGAGGTCATACTGGCTTAGTTCTATAGCCCACTTCATGAGTCGTTGAGAAGCATCAGGGCTGTGGAGGATTGATCTCAAAGGAGAGTCGGTCATGACGATGACTCGGTGAGCTTGATAGTAAGGTCACAACTTTCTTGCGGAAACTACAAGGGCCAGAATGAGCTTTTCCAATTTCGGATAGCGAGTCTCTGCATCGAGGAGAGCTTTTGACGTGTAGAATACCGGATGTTGGGCCCCCAGTTCTTCTCGGATGAGAGCCGAGCTGACGGCCGAGTTGGACACTGCCAGGTACACAAATAAGTTCTCACCAGGAACTGGTTTTGAGAGCAGGGGAGGTGAAGTGAGGTAAGTCTTTAGATTTTGGAAAGCTATTTCGCACTCCTCATCTCACTTGCCTCTTTGCCCTTTCTTCAAAGCTTTAAAGAACGGTCTGCACTTGTCAGTAGATTTAGAGAGGAATCGGTTGAAGGGCGCTGCTCTGCCTGTTAGACTTTGTATTTCCTTCATTGTGGAAGGCGACTTCATCTCGAGAATAGCCTTAATTTGGCATGGATGTTCCTCGATACCTCGTTGCATGACTAGGTATCCCAGGAATCGGCTGAACGATACACCAAACGTGCATTTACTTGGATTCAGCTTCATGCGATATTGGCGGAGCAGGCTGAATGCTTCAGCGAGGTTTTTGATGTGATATGCACGCTTGGGGGCTTTGACCAGCATGTCGTCCACATAGACCTCCATAGTTTTGCCGATCTGTTCCTTGAAGATTTTATTCACAAGTCTCTGGTAGGTTGCTCCAGCATTCTTTAGATCAAAAGGCATAACCTTGTAGCAGTAGGTCCCTCTCTCGATGACGAAAGATGTTTTTGCCCTGTCATCCTCGTGCATCAGGATTTGATTATAACCGGAGTAGGCGTCCGTGAAGCTGAGCAACTCAGTGCCGGAGGTGGAATCCACGAGTTGGTCAATTCTCGGCAATGGGAAGTTGTCTTTAGGGCATGACTTGTTGAGGTCCGTGTAATCGACACAAACTCTCAATTTGCCCTTTTCTTGTTTTGCCACCAGAACAACGTTGGCCAGCCACACTGAGTAGGAGACTTCTTCGATGAAGCCGGCCGCTAGGAGTTTGTCGATCTCGGCTTCAATGATCGCGACCTTCTCGGGAGAGAAGTTGCATCTCTTCTGCGCCACTGGCTTGCTAGCAGGGTTGACGTGGAGTCGGTGGCAGATAATGTTCGGGTCGATGCCGGGCATGTCAGATGGCGACCATGAGAACATGTCTTTGTTGTTCTGGAGGAAGGTGGTCAGCTCCACCTTCTCGTCTGGGCTTAGGCGCCAGCCGATCCACGCTTTTCTGTCTGGCTGGTCAGGATCCAAGGGTATTAGTTCGACGTCCTCTTCGGATTTCCATCCTTCTTCTGGGGAGACTTCTGGATAGATTTCCTCGGCTTAGTCCTGACCCTTTAATTGCTATAAATGAGCGAGATTCGTTTGTTCAACTTCCTTTAGATCTGCCTAATTCGCAGGGAGGAACTGTGTTAGCTTGTTTTTTTTCAGCCCTTGAGCCAAACATTTCCTCGCCATTGCCTGGTCGCTGTTGATCTGGCCGACACTGCCCCCAGGAATTGGGTAGCGGATTTTCTGATGTGTGGCAGAGGTGATGGCATTGATTTTGCTGATCCATGGTCTGCCCAGGATGCCATTGTAGGGTGAGACTTCATCAATAACCATGAATGTTTGTGAGCTGATTACAGGTGGGGAGTAGACGTCAAGTTCTATTGTGCCCACGGTAACCGTTGTTGCACCATTAAAGCCAGTCAGCGATCTGGCTGATTTGTTGATCTTTGCTTCCAAGCCCATCTGTTGAATGACTGCCAGCTGCAAGATATTAGCTGCGCTGCCCTCGTCTGCATGGATTCGGTAGACCATGGCCTGAGCGATTTGAATGCTAATGACAAGGGCGTCGTTATGTGGCATGTCGAGACCGATCAAGTCTTTCTTCTGGAAGCCGATCACAGGGTCGTCTTCTGCTGGTAGAAGGTCGGTCGTGATTTGGGAGATCATAGTGGCCTGTTTGATCTTCCTCTTCTTTTCTTTGCTTGTCAATCTAGATTCCTCGGAGTCAGCTAGGATTGTGTTAATTCTTATGACTTTCTGAGGTGGCTCCTTGGCGGTGTCACCATCTTCAATCTGCTGGATGGCCTGTTTTGCAATGAATTTCGTGCAGTGTCTTTCTCTCACGAGTTCTTCAAGATGTGTCTTCCAGGCAAAGCAGTTGTTTGTATTGTGTCCATTTGTCCCGTGGAAGGCACAGTATTTCCTGATATCCCTCTTGTCCGGATCTCCTTTCAAGGGTGGCGGTCTTTTTACCCAAGGTTTGTCTTTCACTTGGGCTAAGATTTGATGTTTGGGGATGGAGAACTTTGTGTAGTTCTCTCCTGCCGTAGCGTCCCCTTATGGGTGTGACATGCGTTTGTCCTTGTTTTTGTTGCTAAACCCGTCGCTTCTTTGGCCTGTCTGCTTAGACGGCTAATCTTCATGCTTAGTAGACTTCTTTTCGGCAATTCGATCATCATCCCAGAGCGCATAGAGTTCCGCGGTCGCGAAGACCTCTGCCAGAGTTTGGCTGGGAGCGATAGTCAGCTCGCGATATAAGTCGTGTTCAGTTGGAAGGCCTTTCTTGAAAGCAGAGGACGCGATTCGGTCGTCACACCCTACAATGTTGGCCTTCTCTGCTTTGAATCTCTTGATGTAGTCTCGAAGGGATTCGCCAGACTTCTTGCGTAGGTTGAACAAATGGTCCGGGTTCTTCTTAATCATCCGGTAAGAGGTGTACTCTTTAGTGAAGACGTAAGCCAGCTCCTTGAAGCTTCCGATTGACCCGGATGGTAGAGTGTGGAACCAGTCTTGGGCTGCTCCCCGGAAGGTCATTACAAACACTTTGTACATCAATGCGTCGTCGGCCTTGTGGAGGATCATGACACTTTTGAAGTATTTTAGGTGGCTTTTGGGATCGGAGTCTCCTTTGAAGTGGGTAAACGAAGGTGTCGAGAATCGCTTCGAGGGAGCAGCCTGCTCAATCTCGGCAGTCAAAGGCGTAGAGTTTGCCTGGTCCATCTCCTTGCGTAGTGCATCTTCAAAGTTCCCGCCGGTCCTTAAGTCTCGAAGTCGGTCATTCACAAGCTTCTCAACGTCTTCCGCACGCATTGCTAGTTGGTTACGTTGGCGACCCTCGCGATTTGGGCGACGCTGATCAACTTCCTCATTGACTTGCAAGGTTCGATTTTCTCAACTGTGTTGCCTGGGCGGCGTATTGGTGGACTGCGCCTGCGAAGGGTTTTCTGTAGCTTGTTGATGAGAATCGACTCCTCGAGACTGAGCAACGCCTTTCTTCACGATCCACATTGCGATGGGTGTCAGGTTGACGTCCCTGGGAGCCTAACCTTTGAAGAACATTTCCCTGCGGGCCCAGTCGAGCGCAAATGTCAAGTTGTGGGCCTAGCCTTTCACGCACGTTGCTCTGAGAGGGGCTTGCGGATGCTTGTGACATGTTGGCAAGCTGATCACGTTGTTGTCCCTCTCTTTGTCTGCTTGCTCCTGCTCGACCTGCTTGGTACCCATCGAGCTGCCTATCGGCGAGTTCGTCAATCCTTCTCTCTTCGCCCAGTTGTCCAAGGCCAAGATTTTGAACCAGATTGATTTGGTTGAGGAGCGGCCTCATCAAATTGCTTTGGTCGTCCATTCTCTGAGCTAGCTGGTCAACTCTCAGATTGAGGTCTGCTTGACTTCGTGGATTGGGAGGAGAGAAGTGTGCGGAGCCCAATTGCATACGGGCTAGGGTTTAATTGGAGGTGTGCGCGGGAGCGTGTGTCGAACGTGGAGGCAATGGAGGGAATGCTTGAAGTTGTTCCGAGATCGGGCCTAAGTCGGCGGTGGTAATGAGTCCACCTTGATGGGAGTTTCCACCATGCTCGGCGGTGGCGCCATGTAGATGGCTAGATCCGGCCACAGGGCCTTGGGTGGATATGGCAATGGCAGTGGCTGGTGCGGTGGTCTCAACTATAAGTCCGGTAGGTGGCACGGTGGTGAGAGGTGGTGGTGCCACCATGTCGATCGCCGAACCGTGGGTGGAGTGGCTTTGGGCTGTCGCGGATCGAGCCATCGCTGTGGTTTTGCCTCTCGTCTTCTTGCTTCCAACCATGGTTGTTTGGAAGGCTTCGGTGGATTGGAAAAGTGTGGAAAATGGATTTAGAGCACGCTTTGAGTATAACTCGTGCTCTCAATGAAAGCACCAATTTGTAGGAGCAAATTTCCCTACAAGAATATTCGATTGGAAAGATTCCCCTTTCTTCTTCGCCGCCTCTTTCTCCCTGCAAAATAAATTGGATAAGAGGACCACACCCGGGGGGTGTTGGCCAAAGGCCCTCCGATGCCTAAGTTAGTTCAATTGATTTAGGGAAAAACCAATAGCTAAATAGGGTACAAAGATATATATGTAAGGTGTAAACCGGGTGGCCGGAGCCTTATGTAAAAGAGAGAGAGAGAGAGAGAGAGAGAGAGAGAGAGAGAGAGAGAGAGAGAGAGAGAGAGAGAGAGAGAGAGAGAGAGAGAGAGAGAGAGAGAGAGAGGAGGTGGCTAGGATTTGTGAAGGGAAGAGCTCTCTAGAGTTTTAGTAGAAATTCTGACGTACCTCATTCCTTGTGTGTGGCCAAGTATTTATAGGGGGCCTTGACGAGGTTGGTGAGGTTGGCGTGGTTGGTGAGGTTGGTGAGGTTGGTGAGGTTGGTGTATTTAGGGATTTGATTAATTAGGGAATTAATCAAATCCCTAATGGTGGTAGGTGAGGTTGGTGGGGTTGGTGTATTTAGGGATTTGATTAATTAGGGAGATTAATCAAATCCCTAATTGTGGTAGGTAGGTGATTAATTCCCAATCTGATTAGGTAATTCCTCATTTAATTGGGAAATGTGGTAGGAATAAAATCGGTTTTTAACTTAATTAGGTATTTCTCAATTTAATTGGATAACCCCCAATTAAATTGAATAACCCCCAATTAGGTTTAGTAATTCCCAATTAGGTCAAATAATCCCCAAATGGAAGGAATTATTCGACCTTGGGTTCTGATTTAATTTGGTTTCCACATCTGCCGCATAGCTCATAGAGCAATGCTTGCACCTAGCTCTCTTCTTAGTGGTTGCATATTTGCTCTCATCCTCCTTCACACTCTTAACCACATCTTTATATCTCTTAAAGTGATCCCATACTTCCGATTTTTCTTTTGTTGGACCGAAATGAGGTAATGGTGGAAGACCACTCAGTTGAGGTGGTGTTTGGGCATGAGGTGCACTTTGAGTTGGTGTTTGAGGGATGGGTAAAGTGGGTAAAGGTGTTGATGCAGATGCGGATGCAAATGTGGATACGAATGGGATGACAAACCAACTTCACTATTAGTAGTGGCATGCACTCTCCAAATGGGTTTAACTCATTCATGATTTTTTTAAGAAACAAAAAACAGCAACTTAAAGTTTAAACATGAAAATAAACAAACCACTTTCACAGCAAGCAAATAGGAACATTCACTAGTTCGTAAGATTAAAGACATTGATATAAGAAATTAAGCAAAACCCTATTAAAATCTGCAAAAGAAAATTCATTGTATAATTTAATTAAGCAAAACTCTATTAACATGATTATCAACTAGTTTATTCACCATCAATCAAAAACTGTTCAATTTACAGATTATCGACAAATAAACACAACAAAAACACAAATTATCAACAATTTACAAATTATAGACCTGCCCAATATATTTTGTCATCAATAATATATGCAAATTTTGATAATTTTCAACAAATAAACACAAAAAATATGATACAGATCAACAAAACAGACCTGCCCAATATAGAGTTTATGTCAACACAAATAATTAGATAATAAGCGGAGTTTATGTCAACACAAACAATCGGTATATCAATAAGCGGATTTTGATACTATTCAATGAACAAAAAATCAACATAAACAACATAGTAAAAATAACACATCACATCCTTGAAAGTTCCAACCCATTCAATGTCAAGAAGATCAAATAAATATTCAATGAACAGAAAATCAACATATTCAATTTGACGAAGTTCAAATAATTATGCTGTATATTGAACTTCACACACCACACCCTTGAAAGTTCCAACCCATAATCAAGATTACAAGATTTAATTATAAAAACACAGGGATTAATGTTCAGCACATTACAACTATACTTGTGAAGAGAAGGGTCACAAAATAACAAAAGTTTCTAAAATGTCAGGATATTCCTCTCTTTAAAACAAATTATAGTTCAACAAGGTAAAAGTAACACATAAGGCCATCTCCAACTATGTTGGGGCTAAACTCAAATTTTCACCCTCCAAAATACAACTATTCATGTATTTTTAGGACTCAAAATTTTTTTTCCTCCAACCTTGCAGACTCATAATTTGAGTCCACAACTTTTTAAAATTGTTTAAGAATGATTAACCTTTAAATTTTTTTTCTCGTTAATTTTTCTTGACATTATTTTTGTTTCAACATTCGTGATTTAATTTTCTAAACATTTTAACCTAAAAAAAATTAAAATTCCAAAACATAATAGAATTTAACTTTTTAAAAAAAAAACAAGTACAACACCATAAATAAAGATAAACAACAATTACAAGTAAACATAAATTAATAATCGCTATGTGGAGGGCTTGGATAATAGTCTCCAGAGTTGTCTTCGAGATTGTAGGGGAAACTTGTATTCATCTGGGCTTCAATAATTTTGTCTTGCTTATTCCCCAATACTTTTTCTTTCTTGGAGTAAATTTGGATAGGTCCATGGTTATTATCCTCTGTTCATTATCCTGTAGGATTTGATAGGCATGTGATCAGTTCATAATTGTATATCATTTTGTACCCCTCTAGCTTATGATTTGGTTATGTTATTGAGTTAAACTTGTGCTTTTAATCCCTTTGCTGTTTATCATTCAGTTCGTTGGGCCTTAGGTAGCAATGGTGGCTTTGGATAGGAAAAGATGCAAAATGGTGCAAAAACGAGCAGACTGAGTTAGCAATTTGTTTCGCCCTTAACTTCCTCCTCCCAACTTTTATTGGCCCAATTAATATGTGGTTAGAAAGAAGAGATTCTGAACTGCAAGATGGACTGCTAAAACGTATCAATTGATGAAGTCAAGCCCAATCCGTGGGCCCATCAAAATGCACACCATACATTCCAGTCTATTTTCGGCAGTCAAATTGCAAGGCCCAAAACGTACACTTGTACTACTTAGATGGGAATGCATTCTTCATACAAGTTGTTCCAATGGGTGTCTATTATGACATATCCAAATTTTAGCCCCATTGTATACATATTGAAACCTCAGGCCTTCCTACACCAAGCCTGGTTCAGAAGAATCTTTTATTTCTAGCAACCAAAAGAAAACCCACATGGGTTGGCAGCAAAAGGCAGCCACAATTGAACACCTTTGAACACCCATGTGAAGAAAGCTTGAGGTGGAGCAAAAGAAGTATGGGATGGGATTGATTCCAACCACACTAACATAGACAAGATGAAGTGGGAGTTATAGGTTGTATTAAAAGAGGAATGGTGGTGTTGGATTTCATCATGATGTTCCTCCCTCTTAGCCCTATAAATAGAGAAGTCTTCAAGCTACAAAATTCACTCCAGCCATCCTCCACACTTCCATCATTCCATCAATACATCCAGAAATCATCCTCATACATTTCCATCAACCCCATACACTCTAGCAATCAACCCAATACTCTAAACTGCCCCAAATCACCAAAACAGCTCCAGAAAACCTCCCTTCCATTTCCCTATGAATTTCCTCTTTCTTAGCCATCACCACTCACCCAAACTCATCCCAAATCACCTACTAGCTGTCATAAATCATTCTAGACGTGGGGAAGCTCTTGGAGAAGCATTAGACGTGGAGAAGCACTTGAAGAAGTCTTGGACATCACAAGAACTTCAAAAAAGGGGTTTTTCTACTCTTATTGCATTCCTTATGTTTTCTCATTTCTATCTAAGTTTCTTTTCCATTATGAGTAGCTAATTTCATAACTAGGGCTTCGATGTAACCTAACATGAATATTCTGGGTTTCTAAGTTTCAAGTTTGGAGTTTCAAGTTGGATTCATGATTCATGTTCTTATTCATAATGCTTATTAGTTAATATGCTTGTTTGAATGATTGATCACCATTAGAACTTGTATGTTAGCTATCTCGGTTTGAATCAAGAGTAGACACCATGCTTTGATTCAAATTGAACTATGAATAGGAAGAGTATGTATGGACATTCGACAACACTTCGACAACAGGGATTAGATACATGCTTGGTTGTTTAAAATGTTCTTTTATGCTTAATGGGTTCCTAATGCTTAATTTTAGGTTAGACAACAAATGATCAAATTAGGGAATTAGGAACACAAGGTTAGAACCAGACACCATGGCCTAATCATACTTTAGCTAGAATCAATCTTTGAATATGAATTAGACTTGTTACTTGACTCCTTATAACCCAGAATTGAATTGTTATGGTGATTCGAATGCCCTAGTCTCCAAATCTGTTTTCCAGCTCTTAAAACCACTCTTTGTTACATTTGTTTACTTGTTTTTGTTTGCAATTTCATTTTTCATCTTTTGTTCAACAATCACAACCACTCTTGCTTTAAATTCTGTTTTAGACATAACCTCCTACTTTCTTGAATTTGGTAATCTAAGTACATAACTAGTTTTAACTTCTCGGTCTTCGTGGGTACGACCTCGTACTTGTCTTGCTATACTACTAATTGCCCCGTACAATTGCGAGTTAACATAATATTAACAACAGCATGTTGCTCTTGTAGGAGCTCTAACTTTCACCTCCTATCCTCCTTTGCCTCATTTCCTTGTTGAACCAATTCAGACAAGAACTTTCCATTTTGGTTGAGATAACCTTCAACACCTTTCCCTTTCTTCTTTTCATC